>CAJNDV010034529.1:0-17182 GCA_905221635.1 Symbiodinium sp. CCMP2456 | reverse complement strand
CCCAACATGGTATTGATAATTGTTTAAGCTTCTACATTAGGCGGTTTACTCGGGTTTTGGGGTTTGTTGAGAGTATTCAGTCGCTGGAGGCTCAGTGCTGCGGGTTCTCGGGTTCAAAGCATACCCAGAGCCTCCCGAACCCGTTCGTTAAGTAGTATCCCTTAAGTCATGATAAGAAAGTCGCTCGGATCCTGCTATTGAAGGAAGCCGGTGCTTGTCACTGTAGCTATGTAGCTATGTATATGTATATATGTGTATAGATATAGATATAGATATAGATATGTATATATATATATATATGTGTGTAGGGTGTAGGGTTTTGGGGTTTAGTAATTTAGGGTTTAGGTCAGTGTCGGTTTTCACAAGGGTGTTACGAGTCTTTGGCAACTGTGAACTAAGTGTACCTGTGCTGCCATCATCTGGCCAAGCTTTGCACCTAGATGGTTTTTGGTAAGTATAGTATTTGTGTACTCTACCTGCCCTACACCACCCATCATCTTGTCGCAGTCACCTCTAGCAGCAGAAAAGGATAACAGTAACAAAGCACTGCCGACGTGAACCGGTCAAAAGTCACCAGCACCATCACGAACGACATCGAGGACGTGAAAGCGAACAGGTTTGCGGGGATACGCACGACTACAAGTTCATTGAGAAGCATAGAAACAGTACTACCAATCATGGAGCCATGAACCCTCGACCCAATACTCGAAAAAGGGCCCACCAGGTGGTACGGCTTTGCATCAGTACCCTCTCCGAGAACGCAAAGGATCGCCTGTCACTGCAGGCACGAACCTCAAACTCAAGTTCGGACTTACTTGTGTGGGGGTGACCGCCTGTGCTTAGGTCGAACACATCTACTGCTGATGATCTTGCGGCTGACGGGTTCAGGATAAGCATTATGAAGTTCAGCACTTGGTGGTCCATAGCTTCGAGTCTTGAACCTGAACCTTCCTTTGGCAAGTCTGTCAGAAGCTCCACGCATAGCCTGTTCTTCTTCCTGCAGTTGCCGTGACACTCTGGACCCTGTAAGCCTGTGATTCTCTGAAACCTGAGCCTCAACTAAAGCGCCTAATACTAAACCCTAAACCCCTTACAATCACCCGTCAAGCCCCCTGCAAACATCCTTGGAACCCTAAACCCTAAACCCTCAACCGTAACATTACAACAGCCTTCTTCATGGAAAGCCTCCCACGTCCCGGGCCCTGATGAGAAGCCAGGGCTCCAACAGCGCCTTTCGGGTATTTTTTGTGCTCTCATAAGTAGGGCTTTGGGCTTCGGGAGTTTAGGGTTTAGGGGCTTTGGGTGATTTGGGTACTTATTGGTTCCTTGTTATAATCACAGTGTAATATACCCCAAAAACCCTTTTGAAATTCTTAAGGCCCCCCAGATTATGTCTTGCAGGGCTATGCGGCCTGTATGGGTTAGTGGAGCTAGGATTAGGGTATGGCGGCTTAAAGGTATTAGTGCATGCTACCATCCCCGCAGGGTGTTACAGGGTTCATCAACCCGTACAACACAAAGCCCTCCAAACCACACACGGTTTAGGGTTTCGGGTTTAGGGTTTAGGAACCCTAAACCCTAAACCGTTGAACTACTTGTCAAGTGATGAACATGCGAAAGATCCTGAACAGGACTTCTCGTGTAAGCGCCACTACAAACTCCAGACGGTGATAAAACGGAGACCCCAAACCCGCCGGAATGCGCCCCCAAGAAACAAGCAATTGCAAGAGCGGTCCTTCGCAAAACTCCCTATACATGCCCGAATCAAAGGACACTGTAAACCCTAAATTGGCCCTAAATCCTAAACCTGAAGCACAAAGAGGGCAAGCAAAAGTCGCTGTGACGAGGCCGGGCCATGCCAGGCACTGCTAGCACCGAACTTCGGGCCTCATTGGCAAACGTTATTTCTTAGTAGTAGAATTGAGTAGCCTTTTTACAATGATTCCAAAGGTTCGTGTAGTTCCCCTAGGATACTGGACAAGTAAGTTTTGGAGTTGTAAGATAGGCACGGTTTAGGCTTGAGGGTTTAGAGTTTGGATAAGGTCCTTAATAGTAAGAACAAGACCTTGGTGCATTTTATGTCCTGATGTTACAAAAGCAGTACAGAAACGATCAAGGGTATTGACACTAATTCGTCAGACATCTATATGGGTGGTTGTCAAAATTATGGTCCCTTTTGGAGTCCTTCTTATAATACGGCACCTATTATTTAGGGTACCCCAAAAGGGACCATAATTTTGACAACTACCCGTATCATGGGACGTTGGAGCGGAGGTTCAGGCTCTGCGGTCTGATTTTCCCTTCATCAGGTAGGGTTTAGGGTTTACCTTAAGAACCCAAGACCCACTTTTTTGTAGGTTCTTATTTTAAACCCTAATATGGGATTTTATAGGGACCCTACAAAAAAGTAGGTTTTGGGTTCTTAAGGTAAGGGTTTAGAGTTTAGGGTGTACGGATAGTTTTCAGAGGCGCTGAAGGTCCGGACCAGGCTTTGGTATAGCACTAAACTGTAAACCCTGAACCCGAGCATATGTCGAAGACGGGGCGAAGATTTGTCTGATTAGCACCAAAGTTTTTGCATAGTTTTTCAGTATGGCCTGCTCTTTAGAACGACTGCGTTTCATCGCTAACGCTATACCGTATCCTTCCAGCCTCTAAAGTTATTTTTCTCGAATTTGGGTTCTATCTTGTTTCTGTTTGCTTAAGATTTCGAACAGAAACTATCTGTTACCAAAAGCTGATTTAAAGCCCTAACCGCTAATGAATTCTGCAGAAAGAGCACGTCAAGCTACAGAAATACATGTGTAGAGTGTGAACCCGCAGCCCTGCAACGCGAACCGGCAAATCTAAATATGGACACTAGTATTTATGGTTTGAAGTACATATGTATACATGTGTATGTGTATATTCATTGTGAACTAAGTGTGAAACCTGAATCGTAAAGCTTGACCTCAAATGAAATGTGACCACTCAAGATTCGAGAATAAAGCAGGCGGGCCCCGCCTCGCAGTTAGATAGCTGTCAGAAGTAGTTTAGTGCCTACGACTCGAAGCATCTCGAAGTGCGGATCTAGCTTTGAGTTTAGGGTTTGAAAAAATGTGTATATACAGATATGTATGTGTGTATATATATATATATATGTAGTGTATATATGCATATACATGTACAATATATTTATATATATATATATATCACACACTCCTGTTGGTCCCTATTTGTATGCGATGGTTTAGTGGGCTAGAAGAAGCAACCCTAGGAACTTTGGCCCACCTCGGGGCCTCTGCTGCGGTCGGGGGCTCCCGGCCTTGGGGTTTCAGGGTTTAGGGTTTAGCATCTAGGGTTTAGGGTTTGGGGGTTTAGGGTTTAGGGTTTTAGGGGTTTTGGGGGTTTAGGGGTTCAGGGGTTTAGGATCAGGGGTATTTGGAGATTCTTGGGTAGTTATAAGTGGAGTTATAAGTCCCCTAATATGGGTTCTAACTTTAGATAGCCTACTTATGGCCCCATCTAGAACTACCCATGAACCTCCAAGTAGGGTTGAGGGTTTGGTTTAGGATTCAGGGTTGCTGGTCCAAAGGCTTTACGCAGGGTCTAAGTTTGGATTTTACGGGTCCGTTAAGGGGCTTTAGCAGGGAGGGAGGCGGTAAACCCTAAACCCTAAACCCTAAACCCTAAACCCTAAACCCTAAACCCTAAACCCTAAACCCTAGACCCTAAACCCTAAACCCTAAACCCTAGACCCTAAACCGTAGGGCTCTGAGTTCGGGGTTCAGGAGTTTTGGAGTTTTCTGAGGTTTGCGCCTCAGAGCTTCATGCTCGCAGTTGTGGGTTTTTTCAGGGAAGGGAGCGGAGTCGAGGGGTCTACTTGGAGGTTCATGGGTAGTTATAAGTGGGGTTATAAGTAGGGTAACTATGGTTATAACCCATATTAGGGGACGATGGGGGGGGTAGTGGTTTGTTGGCTTACGGTTTTAGTCGCGTAGACTTTAGGCTTTTCGGGATGCTTGAAGGCGGACGCTGTAGCTTTTGAAATAATTTGTCAGGGCTGGCACAGGTTCTCGAGTGTTGTGGGTTTGGTTGCTTTTGACTAAGAGACGCTCTTTGGGGATCTTTGATAAAAACAAAAAGCCCCACCACTGAAGTTTGCAAATGCCCGTCCACCAGACCAGGCATGACGGACGAACCCCGTGCGCCGGCGCCACTTCCAGCGCCCGGTACCCAGAAGGATCATGAGCACTGAAGCCTCAAAACCGTGTAAAGCTCCAAAAGCTAAGTTTTGGGGCACGAGGCCTAAATCCTATTGGGTTTAGGTTTAGAGTTTAGCTTCGAGGGTATAGGGATTAGGATAAATTTACAGAATCCCAAGCCCTGAAATTGAAAGTGTTCAACCGCGCCTGGAGCTTTACCTGCGAAAGACTGCTTTGTTTACCCTACGTGAAGCGAATTACGTGGGGATGTCTTAAATCTTCGGGTTCCTGGTCTGGGAGTTTCGTATTCACAATGAGGATACTCACAGTGTAGAGTTTGTATTGGGGCCTTTCGTTTTACAGCATAAACCTTCCTCCTGTACTCTTCTGTACTTCTTAGTCTAGCGTGTTTGTCTTGTCATTGCAGACAACAATGTGTCGTCGTGGCGATGGCAGTCGTTGCAGAAGCATCTTGTTTATGTCTCCTCAAGTGACCTATCCCTGAACCCTAGACTTGACGGAGGAGCATTCAGGGTGCAGGAGTTGGCGATGATAGGGATTGTGCTCTACTCGCTTGGGCTAGGGCTTTGGGTAAATGAAACAAGACCCAGTGCGCTCAAGGGACGTTTCCGCCGCAAGGCTTATGCTTAGAGAAGAGCAGAGGGATTGGAAGGTTGTTTCCGAAAACACCCGTCCGCGTCCGCGATGACATCCACTGGCCTGCCATATTTCCGGATAGCTCTTTGGGCACCCGCCTGAAGGGACCTTGCACGGTTCGTGGTTTAGGACTCAAAGTTTTAGGGTCTTAGGGTTTAGAGTTTAGGGTTTAGTGAAGGTTTTGGCCAACGCTTCGACATGGGTTGAGGAGAAGCAATCCGACGGGTTTAGGGTTTAGAGTTTAGGGTCGACATGCTTTTCAGAGCATAATACATAAACAAATATGTACGTATATTATACACACACATTGCTAGAGATATAGATATATCTATGTATAAACATATACATATATATATATATATATATATATATGTTTATTTATTTACGTGTGTTCATACTTGCATATGTGTACATGTCGATTTCTATATACGTACGCACAGATTGCCGTCAGCGTGTGTACCTATACATATACGAACTAGCTTGTGTCCTTGTGCGCGTGATTGTTCGTACAGGTTGGTCGTAATTTCTGCCTGCCTGTCTGTTTGTTTGTCTTGTCCCGCCTTTCTTGTGTTGTGCTCTGGTAGCTTGGTTGGCCTTGTCCTGTCCTGTTCGTTAGTTTTCTGTCTTGTCTTGCCTTATCTCGTTTTGTCATCTTGTCTTGTCGTGTCTATTCTTGTCCTGACTTGCCTTATCCTGTCCTTGCCTGTCCTGTCTGTCTGCCCGC
The DNA here is from genome assembly GCA_905221635.1 of Symbiodinium sp. CCMP2456. Taxonomy (NCBI): domain Eukaryota; class Dinophyceae; order Suessiales; family Symbiodiniaceae; genus Symbiodinium; species Symbiodinium sp. CCMP2456. The sequence goes on along the minus strand of CAJNDV010034529.1, from coordinate 11,617 downwards.
TTGTACGTGTTCATGCGTGGTGCATGTTTACAAACATAGCCTGTGAGGAACTCATTGATACAATCTTCATGCCCAATGCACTTGGACATATCAGGCAGGGACCAGCGCATCCATCCAAGCAGAAGATCCGCTCAACCAAACTCACGCAAGTGTCTGAGGACGTGTTGCCGTGTGTCTGGCGGGCCTTCCAAGGCCAACATTGCACCAACACACGATTGGTGAATGGAACCCCTCCTTGTATACGCTCGGAATGGCAGTGCATGCCGCAGCCTTGTCATCATCCACAAATTATAAGACCGAGCGGATTCCTTGTGTGCGTGTTGCCCCCATTCGTCGCTCTCTCGCTCTCTCTCCCTCTCTCTCTCTGTCCCGAACAGCTGCTACCCCTCAGACGAGAAGCATATTCATTCAGCTGTGGATTTCCAAACCCCCACTGACTACAATATGATGTTGTGAGGGGCCAACACCGAAAATCTCGAGCTGCACAGGACCAGAACAGCCCAGGGCAACATGTCGGGGTAATGTTATGCGTTGAGACACTGGCATACATGCCATGCGAGTATGCTTTCAGCACAAAGGCGCAAAGCCGCGTCATCTTGTGATTTTCATGGAATGGGGAGTGCAGATAGGGCCGCAATGCTGAGTTGGACGCAGGCGGCAAACATTCAGTGCACCACATCAGTGTTCCGAAACAGTTGGCAAAGGCCCGACAGGTTCGTAGTCTCACTTTCATCGGGCGTGATCACGTTCAGCCTCAGCAGAAAGTGTTGCAAGGATAAAAGGCCTCTGCAACTGTCAAGGCGAATTCCGCCGCTCTTTGTTGCATCGGTGGGCGGCGTGCATTGCATCCTCTCTCACGAGGTCGGAGCTGGGGATGATCGCTGAGATGTTCGGATCTGGTGACGACCTAGCTAGACTAGGCTGTGTCCAATTTGGCTTTGGGTTCTTTTGAATTTGGCCAGCCTCATTTAAGTGCCATGTCATAAAAGGTTATGCGATTGCAGAGACTACGACGACTAGGGTCCTTGCTCAGCAGTGTAGGGCTCTGATGCTTGAGTAGGGGGGGGTGTTGTTTTTCAGATTCGAGTTTTCGCTTGGAATTGAAGCAGTTTCTCTAGTTGCGACACGAAACGTTGGCACCACTAGAAATGACGGATTCCCGTATTGCTGGGCATGACATCATGAAAAGGATCACCGCCATCGTCATCATCATCCCTCACATCATCATGCTTGCAACAATAGCCTTGACAACGTTCGCACTGGAATTCTGGTAGGTTCTAGCGCTGCCACTTTCGAACGTGCGGGCGCTGACCACAGCACCACGCAGGAGCGGCACAGGCCGGATTTTTGTGAAGGCACTGCAAGTTTGTGCAAGTATGTGGTTTAGTGGCTTGGAGGATGAACGAGAATGAGGTTCAGGCTGGAGAGCAGGAGGTTTCAAGGAAGAAAGGATTTGCGTGAAATTCAATGCAGGGTTATCCATCTTCCAAACGTTCAATAAAACGCCGAGCTTCTAAGACCTCTCAACTCTGACTGCCGACCACTGCGGCCCGAAGTAGGCAAGGGTAAACCCTAAACTTAGCCCAAGCCTGTCAGCCAGCCACCACTGAACCCTTAACCCCAAAACCCTAAACCCAAAATCCTTAACACCGTCTGAAGCGCGTCAACCCGAGGTTCTCGTGGGCCGTGGAATGGCTTGGCCTGCCGGACCCTGAGCGGGTCACCGAGATGTACGAGGGTCCCTTATCTTCTGAAAGCCCATTGTGTAAGCAGAATTCGATACCGATTGCAGTGGAAGTTTGAGGTCGTTAACCGATCAGTACGGATGTTGTGGATTCAAAGACGGTACCCCAAAATGAGGAGAAAGCATGTGACACCATGTGACACCCTTATGCAACCCCCTCTAAAACCTGAAATAAGCATAGAGCTCCCTTAAAAAGCTCTTGATTAAAAGAGACAGAAATGGAGCATGCATAGGTCTGTGTCGCACAAGCCAGGTCTTGCTTTGCAGGGCGATGGCCTCCGCATGATCAACCTTTGGGAGAAGGACGAAGCCTTGCTGTTAGGAGGGTTTAGGGATTAGGGGTGAGAGTCTGTGGGTTTGCGCTGTACTTGGAGGATTATGGGGACTTCGGAAGTAAGCTTATAAGTATTTTAACGGGGGTATACGTATGTATAATAACTATACATACCTGAATTAAAAGTTATAACCCTTGTTATGCATTTCCGCGATCCTTCAAGTATCATAGGCTGGAGGTTGAATCGGATTGATCAATTTTAGGGGTGTCGTTGGTGCCGGCTTGAAACTTGGAGTTAGAAGGTGATGTACGGCCTGGACCGTAGCAGGGTTTGCAAAAATATCCTGCAGCAGCGAGGTGTTTGGGTCTCGGGCACCAACTATGATTTCGAAAACCAAGACCGTGAACGCGAGCACTTTAAACCAACCGTATTGAGGGTTGCAAACGTAAACTAGGTGGCGCTTTCGGAAACTTTATAATTTCTTTTATGGTCCCAGAGAGGTACCTATTCATACATGCTTTGGGGGCCCAAACTGCAACCCACTAAATCCTAGACGAGACCACACTATTCAGAGGGGTAGAAGGATGCTTTGACTTATACTATTCAGAGGGTACAAAGATGCTTTGACCTTTTTGGGCGCATATTTCTATATCTATATTTGTATCTGTATCTATACCTGTACATATATATCTATACCTACACACCTATGTATACATATATATATATATATACACATATATATATATATATATATATCCACATGCCTATATACCCATATTCATATCTATGTCTATATTTTCTCTATATCTGGCACTACATCTATCTTTCTTTCTTGGGTACTGCCCCCACTCAGTAACAGTTGGATAAAATTTATATTATGGATATATTAGGCCCTTGATAGTAGCCCTAATATAGACTGTTACTGTATGGGGGCAGTACCCAATATCTTTCTTTCGATCTATCTATCTATCTATCTATATCCATGTCCATAGCTTTGTGTGTGTTTATGTATCTACATGTATGCACCACATATATATATATATAAACCTGCCGTAATCAAAAGAATAAGTGGTTTTTTGCTTTGACACTCAGCCTCTAACCCCACACGCTAAAGCCTAAACCCTAAACCCCACACAGCCACTCTGAGTATTTGCAGACTGGCTGGTGAACCCCCCCTACCTTAACAAGGACCATAGTAGAGATCCTGATATTGCTCTCAAGGAAAGGTGGTTTGTTCATCAAAGGTCTGCATTGAACTTTAAACCCCAAGACCCTGAACCCTTGGAGTACCCCATTTCTCAGAACCCCGATAGAATCCAATCGAACCCTGGGGTGCGAAGCACAGAAGGGAGTCGACATTACAGCAGTGGGACTGAGTTTTAATGGTATCCCGCAAGAGTCCACATAAACAGAACGTCCCGAAAGTCGATCCAAAAGGCCGGAGATTTATGGAACTCTCTATTCTGGAAGACAAGCAGGCAGAGGCTGCGCTAGACGCGAGACTGGAAGAGCTTCGCCGACCTGGCTCGTCCATGGCTTCGGAAGCAGCCAGCGAGGCGAAAGCCACGGAGAAAGAAGCAGAGCAGGAAAGCTCCGAGGGAAAAGACGGAAGCGCTGAAAAGAGTCAGCAACGGGGGTTTGGGGTTTAGGGTTTAGGTGTTAGGGCTGTGGAACTACTTCGGTGTTGGGGGCGGCAGGATTATGGGGCTTCGTAAGTAAGGCGAAAACTAGCATGATTACGGCCAGTCGGGCGATAGTAAGTAGTTGAGTTTAGGGTTTGAGGTTTAGGGCAGAGACGATATAACTTTAGTTGCATTGTCCCTTGGTCCTTGGCGCCTTGAACGTCTATAGATAGATCCCTTTAAGGATCCCTGGTTCGGCAAACGGTTTTCGGCGGGTCTGCCCTAAACCCTACACTCTCGCGTTTCAGGCTTAGCGTTTAGGCTTTCAGGGGCGGTAAACTTCAGTCAGGGTGCCGGAGGGCCCGCAAAAGCCCCAACCCCTGAAGCCCAACCCTTGGCCCCGAAACCTAACCCCCAAACTCATAAACCGACCCTAACCTAAACCCTTAAACCTTAAACCCCTAGCCCTAAACCCCTAAACCCTACGCCCCTAACCCCTAAACCCTAAACCCCTAAACCCTGGAACCCCGAAACCCCTAAACCCCTAAACCCCATAGTACCCTTTAAAGGAAGCCTAGGATCCCTATAGTACCCTTTAAAGAACCCCTAAACCCCTAAGCCCCGAAACCCTAAGCCATCGCCAAAGGAGGAAGCCGACAGGGACTCTGTGCTTCCGGAAGAGCAGCGAAGCTACCGCCTGGCCGGGAGAATTCAGGGTTTAGGGGTTTAGGGTTTTAGGGTTTAGGGTTTTAGGGTTTAGGGTTTTAGGGTTTAGGGTTTTAGGGTTTAGGGTTTAGGGTTTAGGGTTCGGGGTCTTAGGGTTTAGGGTTTAGGAATTCTTCTCCGACATAACAGCTGAAGTTCTGGTAATAATAGAGGGTTTAGGGGTTTAGGGTTTAGGGCTTCGGGATTAGAGGTTTTCCCAGTAGTGACAGTAGTAATAGTGGTACTTGGTAGTAGGTAGTAGGTAGTAGTAGTAGGTAGTCGTCGTTGTCGTCGTCGTCGTCGTCGTAGTAGTAGTAGTAGTAGTAGTAGTGGTATTGGTAGTGTCAGTGGTAGTGGTAGTGGTAGTGGTAGTGGTAGTGGTAGTGGTAGTAGTAGTAGTAGTAGTAGTAGTAGTAGTAGTAGCAGTAGTAGTGTTTAGTGTTGTTTACGGTTTAGGGTTATTTAGCCATGCAATATTGCGACATTCCTCGTGTATTGTCATGCCTGCTTCTTCGCTTCCTCTCGGTCCTGATTCGTTCGTCTTGCATTCCTGCGGTCTGCGTAATCTAGGGGCCTTAACAATTGCCTGTGCTGTCTTGGGGGCCCGCTATTATAAGCATAGTGTAGTATACCCCCAAACGTTATTCTAATTTATAAGGCCACTACATTAGACTGTGATGGTTCATGGGGTTGTCGTGAGCTTGAGATCTCGGCGAAAGTTGTTGAAAGCCCACACCCTAGGCCGCTAGATGCTTAAGACTTTAAACCCGTATAATTACCCTAACCCCTTAAATCCTAAATCCCTAAGACCTGAATCCCTGAACCTCTAACCCAAAAGCCCAAACCGGGACGCAGGTGGCGAGCCAGGTAGACTGCCCCTGGCAGCAACTGCCAAGGCGCCGGATGCTTAGTATAGGAACCTTAAAAACTACCTATACTATTTTGGGGGGGGTTCCGTGTTATGATATACTGTAAAGGAGCCCAAAACTCTAATTCTAATTATGAAGGCCCCTACATTAATGTAAAAACGGGGTCCTACAGAACTTCCATAAGGTTTCTGTGCGGGTTCTATCGGGACTATATGGTCTCTATAAGGTTTCTATAATGACTCGAAGAAGGTTTCTGCAGGGTTCCTTCACAAAGGGTTTAGGGTTTAGGCATATACTGCAAAAAACCCAAAGGTTGTCTTCAAATTTCTGAAGGCCCCTGCACCAGACGGTATGCAAGATCCCTGAGTGTGCCATAAGGTTTCTAAAAGGGTACAAAAAGGGTTCGATATGGGCAGTTCTTCTAAAATAGGGCCCTGTTGAGGTCCCTTTTTATGAGGATGCCACCTTATTTTGGGTTCCTAACAAAGCGCACTGAATTGGAGAACTACCCACATAGACGCCTGAGTGATTGGTACGGATGCCCCTCATAATCCCGATATCTGATCATGCAACAATACAGACTGCACCACAGCAAAACCCAAAAGCTTACACAAATGGCCAAGGCCCCTAAACCCTAAACCCTAAACCCTAAACCCTATGTAGGAACCCTAACCTGAACCCCTAAACCCCAACCCCTAAACCTATCGAATCTTCACTCAAACCCCGTTTGTAGATCTCTTGTAGATCCCGTTTTCAAGAAACCTAGTTTAGGGTTTAGGGTTTAGGGTTTAGGGTTAGTATCATACCCAAAAGTAAGACACGTAAGAACCCTTAAAATGCCAAGCCCCATGGTCCTCCCAGTGTGTTCTCCATTTTCCGACCTCCCCTACTTGTAGGCTCATGGGTAGGGTACAGGGTTTAGGGTTTAGGGGTTTAGGAGTTTAGGGGTTTAGGAGTTTAGGGGTTTAGGGGTTTAGGGTTGTATGTATAAGTTGGGGTTAGAAGTGGGTTCCTTTCAGCGCTCTCTAGGGTTTAGTGGTAGCTACAAGCGGGGTTACACGTCCCCGGATCTGGGTTATAAATCTGGCTACCCTACTTCTAACCCCACTCATAACTTCCGATGAACCTCCATGTAAACCCTAAATTCTAAATCTCTATAGAACCCTTACAGGAACCCGTAAGGTATGCCCGGCTTCGAGATACCCCTAGCTCTTTCCACCCCGGGTAGGTCTCCGACACTGCTGCACACGATCGGCCCTCAGAAAAGCACGGGCGTTGGGATTCTACTTTCACGAGGCCACAGTTGGAGGTTCATGGGTAGTTGTGAGTGGGGTTACAAGTAGGGTAACTATATTTATGACATACTAAGTGGCTTAGAACCCCACTTATGACTACCCATGAACCTCAAAGCAAGACTCACTAGATAAGGAAACCTCCTGAAACTGTAACGGGATCCATTCTGCCATTTCTGGTATCACACAGGGGTTCATTATACTTAGAGTCTACGGTCTGTTGCTCAACTACGCCTATCAAGCTCTTTGCTTTACCCAGAGAGCTCAATACCCCTGAGTTAAGGAATATACCTGAAACCACAATAGTAAGGCCCCCTATAACTTAAGTTATATTCCTTAATTCAGGGGCCCCTTGGGCTCTCTCTGGTTTAGTGTTTAGGGAGCGCGGGGCTGGTCTCCAGGTATCCTGGAGCAGCGTTTAGGGTTTAGGGTTTAGGGTTTAGGGTTTTGGTTTAGGGGGGTTTAGGGTGAAGCTCGCACAGCTCCGGTGTGCCAGAAGCCCAATAACGTGGAGTACAATAGACGCTTGGGGTTTGAGGCAATAGAATTCCGTTAAAGGATTACTTAGAGTGTTTCTATAAGGGGATAGTATGGGGCCTTAATCATCAGATCAGGTTTGCTGGATATGCTATTTTGTTACTAAAAACCAAGGGCCCATAAGGAATGGAATTACTAAGTATTCAAGCTCCTACATTCCCGACACGAAACCCCAGGCCCCAACCACCCATGCGAAAACCCCAAATCCCAAGCCCAAAAGCCAAGCCACTAGCCTGAGCGCTAACCCTGGCAATATGTTGAGAATTGTGTCACCCGCTGTTTGGTATCACCCACGAGTTCCTGCATTCAATGGGCATTGTAGACGCCGAACCCGTATGAAACTATAAATAAAATCCGTAAACCGTAGACACTAAGCCGCAAAAGAAGTGAGCTGGGTCTCAGAAGCACGATGCTGAAAGCCCAATACTCTTAATCAAGGAATATAGCTTGAATGGTAGGGGCCTTAATATTATGGTTTAAGGTCTCTTCCCCTAAACCCTATAGCCTACGTTCCTGCATATCATGGTTAACCCTAAACCCTAGACCCTAAACCCTAAACCCTAAACCCTAAACCCGAACGCTAAACCCTAAACCATAGCCCTTCATTAAGGGGTACTGGGCTCATTGGGGAGAGCCCACTGAGGCTCAGGCCATTCCCAGGCCGGGGGCTTTCTTTAGGGTTTAGGGTTTAGGGTTTTAGGGTTTTAGGGTTTAGGTTTTAGGGTTTGGGGTTAAGGGTTTAGGGTTTAGGGTTTAGGGTGTTCGGTGGTTTTGGGTGGACTTAGAAGGCAGTGAGAATGATTAGAAATCGTATCCCATTGTTACATGGCTTTCGGAAGGTTTTTTACTGGGGTCCCAGAGGCGTTCGGCAATACTTACTACTAGGATCCCCCTGATGACTCCCATCATGATTATTACCATACCCCTACACCCTCCCTTAATTCCAAAACCCTGAACCCTATTTTACTTCTGAAGGCCCCTGAACCAAGGTTGCTGGAGAGCTGGAGAGCTCACACCAGGGGTATCAACCCTGGAGCACTAAACCTTGGGGATGTTTGGGAGGGTTTATAACGGTTTAGGGTTTCGGGTTTATAGGGCTTAGACTGTTGCCGGTAGAACAGTGACAGTGGTTGCCGCACTCCCCTAGTCTTTCCATACCCCTTCCTGAAGGATGGTTCCACAGACAAGACAAAGAAGCGCCCCAGCAGTCTGGGCTAGGTTCCTTGCAGGCTTTTGGGATCCTTTCTTCCTGTTTCTGAGCAGCTTTTAGTTGCAGTATAGCATAGCTTTAAAAAGCCGTTGCAGGAATTTATATATCAACCCTTAAGAAACAAGAAGCCTGGTCTTGCAAGTAAACCCTAAACCCTAAACCCTAACCCCTAAACCTTATACCTCAAGTACCATACGGGTGCCGGCTTTCGGCAGGCACGTCCTGTGTGCTCCTCCTGGCCGGGCAGAGCGGTGAAAAGCTGGACGTTGCCAGGACCCAAGAGAAAAAGGGTTTAGGGTTTAGGGGTTTAGGGTTTAGGGGTTTAGAGTTTAGGGTTTAGGGAGACAGCAAGGGAAAGAGACAGAGAAGAGGGGCCGACGCATATGTTTTGGACTTAGAGTGTTGACGCTGCGGTGAACAGATCAGATTCAATCGAATACGGATGTGAAGCTACATGCGACGGGTTTGAGGAGCCTAAACCCTAAACCCTAAACGGAGGTCAGGCACATTCGGGGAGTTGTTGACTATCGGAACGGTCTTCTGGCGAAGCTCCCTTGCTGCAGCAGCACTTAACATCGAGACCAGATTTCACAAATCGACGCCGGTCCTGAAGCTATTCCAGGGGCCTTATTAAGTATCCATAATATTTTGTTGGGCTCCTTATTACAATTATAGTATAATATACCCCAAAACTCTATTCTGATTTTTAAGACGCCCTATTGGGGTCGCTGCATCACCTGGCTCCACCCCATTTCCGGAAGCCAAAGCTCTTGGCCTGCATTACAGTACCAGGATGATCCGCAAAACGGTCATGTTTTTTCACGCGTTGCGAAATGGGGGCTATGCGGTTAGTGTACTGGGGGCCTTTTTTTGGACTTTTTGAGGCCACAATTATTAACAGCACCCCTGCATTAGAATCCCTATTATTTGTATACCAGAATATACCCCTGAACCCTTTTCTTTTTATTCTCGTAGGCCCTACATTAGAGATGTCAGGATCCAACCTTTCCTACACCAACTCCCCACTCGAAGTCTCCGCTCGACATACACTTACCCTGGAAGGAACCTGATTAAGACACCCTGGCCCTATAACCTCAAAGTAGTCGCACTCATATAAAGCACCCTGTAAACCCTAAACCCTAAACCCTAAAATCAGGTTCCTATATTAACCTGGAAGGAACCCTAATCTCAGCCTAAACCCTAAACCGAAAAACCCTAAAATCGGGTTCCTATATTACCCTCAAAGGCAACCTAACCCCCAAGGATTTAGAGTTCACGGTTTAAGGCGCCGCAGCCTCAAACATAATGTAGACCGCTTGTTAGGGTTTAGGGGTTAGGGTTTAGGGGTTTAGGGTTCAGGGTTTGTGAACCTTAGGATCTCTGTTAAAGATAGGTTTAAGGTAGGTGGGTTGCATCCATGGGGCCGACGTTAATGAAAAAGAGTTTGAAAATGGCCATACTGTTGATAATATAAATCCTGCATTACATTAAGGACCCTGAATTATGGTTTCTTCCTTATTATGGGTAATGCAGGATTTACATCATCAACCGTAGCCCCACAAATCTTGACAGGGGCCCTAAACGCGAAACCCTAAAACCCACCGCCACAACTCAGTCATGCCCTCAGAGGAGTCCTCAACCCCTACAACTTAAGAACAATCGCTAAACCTTAAGCCCTAAACCCAACCCCTACGGTTCATGATATAAATCCTGCACTACCCTTAAGAAGTAATATACCATATTTCCCATAGTTTAGGGGCCTGAAGGTAAAGCAGGATTTTTATCATCAACCCTAAACCCTAAACCCTAAACCCTATACTCAAACCAATATAATAATGAAAAGCCTGCCACTCAGCACTCCAAGCCTTCCATGTCCCAGGCTTTGCTGGAGACTTGTCTGCAGTGGCTGGGTGATGGCTTTAGGGTTTAGGGCGGCTTGGCGATAACGGTTCAGGCTTTCAGAAAGGGCTACCGTGGGGCCTGTAGGTTTTAGGTTTAGGGTTTAGGGTTTTTGGGTTTAGGGTTTAGGTTAGAGTTTGAGGGACTTCCCTGAGGGCATGGTTGAATTAGAGGGGTTGGGTTGAAGGTTTCGAGTTGTTCTACAGCCTTGAAACTCTGAATCCCTCATCCAAAACGCCGATCCCTAAAACGCTAAACCTTGAAACCCCAAACCAAAACCCTTAACCCTCTGAACCAAAGCCCGAAATGCCTGAAATCGAAACTCAGAACTGCTGCTCACATCATCTTTGTTTCTCTTTGAGTCCCTGCATGCGGTAAGGGTTCCGGACCAATTGCGGAGTTTCATTCAGGGTTTTGAGGCGTCTAAACCAAAGGTGGGAAGTGAAGACTTGAGGTGGCCGGTTAGGTTGGTTCGGTTGCTTCGCTTGGAGTTTCTGGAAAGAGGAGCTTCAAAGCTCTAACGAGGTGGCGGAGTGCCACCTTGTTCTGTAAAACTACATCATTCTCACTTCTTCCATGCACATGGCCTTGTCGTGCTTGTTGCATGCATGCATAGCAGAGCACACACATCAGTGGCCTTTCATGCAGCACGTCTGTTCTTGCTGTACTGCATGCAGCTGCCATTGCAGGGCCTCCCATCCCATAGCACATCCTGCCCATGTGGCCATCATGGTTCCTTATTGGGTTGAGAACATCCATCCGAGCCGCAAAGTACAACCCCGTTATGAACCATCGAGCGCCATGCCGCCGGGGTTGCAAGTATCCCCAACAGCATCATCGGCAGAAGCATCGGGCGGAGCATCATCGGCCAGACCATCCGCCGGAGAATAAGGGCCGGACCATCGGGCGAAGCATCATCGACACCCATCCAGACAGTCATGGTCATGCCGCCAAAGGACTTGCCTCCAACATGGCACCAGCCCGTGTTTCCAGTAGCCTCGAGTCCTGAACCCCATTGCCCAAATGTATAGAGTTCATGTAGGATTCAAGTGCGGTTGATGTAACGTGAAGTCTATGTAGGGGTGTGCAACAGAGCAATAGAAGCTTTGCAACCTCTTCTGAAACCCTGTATAAAAGCGTTACAGATCCTTGTCCACACATGTTGATGGAAATGAGGGAATCTTGTGCGAAGGTTGTCACTGCTGGCATGGAACGTATCCGTAGACCAGGCAGTTTGCGGCACCCACACAGTTCCAAGTTTTGTTGTCTTCTGGAGACAGTTTACTTCCGCTCCCAAAACCCTAAACCCTAAACCCTAAACCCTAAACCCACAACACAAAACCCAAAACACAAAACCCAAAACACAAAACCCTAAACCCAAAACACTAGACCTGCAAGTCCCAGACCTGGAAGTCCTTTGATAATCCCTAATTAACCCCTAAACCCTGAATAAAGCCTAAACCC
>CAJNDV010034528.1:9085-28022 GCA_905221635.1 Symbiodinium sp. CCMP2456 | reverse complement strand
CTTGCTTGCTTGCTTGCTTGCTGGCCAACCAGGCACAGAGCACGCTCGCGCCACGTTCGATTGAAATTGTGATGGTTGTTTTGTTTGCTGTTGCGGTAGCTGTTGATGCTGCTGCTATTCTTCTGGTTGTTGTTGTTGCTGTTGCTGTCATGTTGGTCCAGCGAGACGGCAGATGCCGTGTTGAGTTCAGCAGCATTGCATGAGCATCCGTCTGTGATTGTGCCAGCTGAAAGATACCTGACGTGTACTTCAGGTTCGAGGTTCTGAGGGTCTTCGCGCAGCTCCCCACCTTAGGTTCTCCCTTGGATGTTTAAACTTGCGTGCCGAATGCGCAGATTGCAATCGCCAATTCCTGTGCGCTTTGTTGCCCCGGAGGAGTGCGGGGTCCAAGGGTCCGTGGGGATTCCACGACCCCATGGATAACACGGCAAACCATAAGCCATGGAATCCCGCAAGACCGAACTTCGAGCCGGATGTAAACCCGAACCCCGCAGACTTAGCGCGCAGTAGCAACAGCAGCAATAGTATGAGGAGGGGGAGGAGAAGGCTAATAGGCAGCCGCAGCAGCAGCAGTAGCTCGTGTCGATATGGTGGTCCAGTCGTGGTTTCAGTGCCTTCCTCGTCCTGAACCCTAAACTCCGAACCCCGCAAGCCCCAAATCTCACCCTGCTTTGTAACCCTTGAAGAGGGCGTTAAAGGAACCTTTATACGGAAGCCTAAGCACTCTATGATCCTGCGGGGCAGCGCTGAGCCGCGGAAGTCTCTGCGACGGTTGAGCTGTAGACTACGAAAAGTTTGTGTGCGTGTGAACGACGGAGGGCTTTCAACAATTGATAGGTTTTCTTCCCTGTGGTTGAAAACAAAGCTAAATGAAGTATTTGCTAAATGCCGAGTGCTTTTAGTAAGGCCTCTATATTGGTCAGGCTTGGGGCTTGTTCAGGTTGTGTATGTGTTTGCTTGCTTCCATGTTCTTCTGGCATCCGTGAGGCTACCAGAGCGGAGTGTGCGGGTTTAGGGTTTGCGTTTTGGGGTTTGAGGTTTAGTGTTCCGCGGAATTGGACAGGAATTGTCCGAAGGTTGAAAGGAGAACTCACAACAAAATCCGACAGCCTCAACTAGCAAGGACCCACATGCCCCACAACCTGAAGTTGTGCAGTCGCAAAGCCCCAACATCAGTCATGCATGATCCATCCTTCACTCTCATCTCTCTCTCTCTCTGTCTCTCAGTCTCTCTGTCTCTCTCTCTCTCTCTGTCTCTCTCTCTCTCTCTCTCTGTCTCTCTCTGCTAATCATGCAACCGCTTGCAAAGCCGCTCCTCCCCATGCCCTAAACCGTAAGCACACAACATCGCTAAACCCCAAAGCAACTTTCAATCTTCCTTAATCTGACACTGAGGATGATTCCCTAAAGCCCTGAACCTGAACTCCCTAAACCGTGAACCCAAACCCGACACCCGACAACCTTAAACCCTAAGCCCTGAACCCTAAGCCCTAAAGCCCTCGAGCCCGAAATCCTGAGCCACCGTCAACCGAGATCCTGGTCTTCACAAAGTGACTGCTCCGAGGGTGCACACATCTAGACTAGGGTGGCCTTAATAATTAGAGTAGAGTTCCTTTACAGGGTTCCTTGAAGGGTTCTATAAGGGCTACTATAAAGGGTTTAGGCTTTAGGGGCCTGAATAATTTGAAGAGGGTGGTTCTTGTTGAGGAATTGAGCTTCAGTTGCATTAAGAGGGGTCTACAATCATTCGTATAGCAGGATGTTGACTTGAAGTGAATTCCCGAACAAGAGCCCAGAAGATCTTCAGGTGTTCCAATCGTCGGAGCGTTTCTGCGTAATATAGGGGCCTAGATAATTACCTACACAATTTTTGGGGGCTCCTTCTTATAGTTATAGAGAATGGGCCCCAAAGCCCTATTCTACTTATAAAGGCCCCTACATGGCTCCTTGCAGGCCCAGTCAACCTTCATAGGGGCCTAGGGTTTAGGGTTCAGGGGTTTAGGGATTTCGACAAGCTTTCGGTGAAGTGCACATCCGCGCAGGAAGAGCTGCCGAGTTGCGGGTTCATGAGTGGCGCCGAGTGCTGTCTTTCGACCCGTCATTGGTGCCAGACGGCGCAGAAAGGAAGGCAGGTCATTCCGAGAGCCTCAGGGAGGTGGGGACCCAGAGAAGCGGCACATCAACTTGGGATGTCTGCAAGGGGGAGGGGGTTTGTGAGAGATTCTTCGTTCTGTGTCCCCCCCCAACATATCCATGATTGCCTTGCAACAGATCTTCGCCGCACTTGCTTCTCGAAATCTTCTCGGTAGGCATCTGCAAATGCCCCGGAGCTCTGAGTCTGGAGTTTAGGAGTTTAGACCCTAGATCCTTAAGTCCCTGCGCACCCGAAACGCTTTCAACGTAATGAGCCCGCATGGCAAGGATAGCATCTGTCGCAGTAGCTTTGGCGATCTGCGGCAGTCATAGTGCTTTTGGGTACCTATGATGTTCGTGGTGATCCTCGTTGTAATTTTTCTAACGCACAGTACGAGTAGGATAAACGAAATACACATAAGAAGACCGACAAGGGACAGTAGAGCAAATCCAGCAGCAAAGATTCTGCAAAAGTCAAATTAGCAATGGTCATAGTTGTAAGTATAGTACGAGTAATGATAGTTTCCAGCGTTGTACGAGCGCTGCGAGTATCAAGCGTCATAGCCACATCACTTCAACCAGCAGCAGCAGTAGCAGCGTGTCAGCAACATGCCCTAACATGCCCCCCTGTTTGTCGACGCTGCCTGCTGCCGCTCCGTGGTTCCAGGCAGTCGTTTGGTTCTTATTTCCAGTCCATTATATGGGATTGTGGCATATGACGGCCACATCTACTTCTTACGTAGCCAAGACCCCAATGCTATGGTATTGTAAGCGACTGCAAGACTACGACCTACTTCTAGTACCACTAGTGCCACTGGAACCACGACGACCACCACCACTACCATTGCTACCAGTACTACCGCCGCTACCGCTGCTACTGCGGCTACCAGTACCACCCCTACCACCAGTACCCCTCCTCCTCCTCCTCCTGCTACTGCTACTGCTACTACTACTACTACTACTACTACTACTACTACTATCCCTACCACTACTACTACAACTACTACCACTACTACTACTACTACTACTACTACTACTACTACTACTGCTACTACTACTACTACTACCACCACCACCACCACCACCACCACTACTACTACTACTTCTACTCCTGCTGCTGCTGCTACTACTACTACTACTACTACTACTACCACTAGCATCACTGCCACTGCTGTAAGCACTAAACCTTAGACCCTAACCCTGAAACGATTCATTCGCATCTCTGCCCCTCCGCTTGGCATCTCGGGGCCTGTTGATGGAGTGGGTGCACTATCACAATACACAGAATGGCACAGAAGAGCCTGCCAAAGCCAGGGGGAAGGCCGGAAACCCGGATCTTTGATAGTAACGGGTACTACTATCTAGTTTTGCTTGGTAGTATAATAGGTATTACTAAAATTAGTGTTTTAAAATATAGTATAGCAGGTATATGACTATTATCATTATCATTATCGTTGGTAGTATGATTGGTACGATGATTCTTCTTCTTGCTATTAATTATGAGAAGCCAGGATTCTAGAGGTTTCAAGGCTTGCGACTCAAGGGCCCAAAGTCTGCAGTAAAGGGCATCTGGAGTTCAAGCAGGGACTTACGTTCGGGGGTTGGCGTTTATCACATTACAGCAGGGGGAGGTGCTTTGCTCAGGTCTAGGAGTCTAGGACCTAGAGGTTGCCGGCGAGGGATGTTGTCGTTTTATTCTTGTTCTGGTTATACAGCGCTAGGGTTCACATGACCGTTAGTCTTAGTCTCGCCACCATACACCTGGAAATGTCCAGTCGTTTGTACTACTGTCATTGTCAACGGTTTGTGTGTAGTGAACGGTCTCTTTGCGTCCCTCTGCCTTACTTGGCGGAGGTTGGAATCCGCTCCAGCGGCTTCAACTCTTGTTGCTGTTGCAGCGATGCTGGAAATTTTGCATTTTGTTTCCGTTCCTGGCTGTGGCCCTAAACCCTAAACCCTAAACCCCTAAACCCTGAACCCTAAACCCCTAAACCCTAAACCCTGAGCCCTCGTTTTTCCAAGCACCATGCGTTCGGCTCCCAGCTCGACTTTTGTGTTGTCGCACATCAGCGGTTTTGTATAGCAGCAACTGTCTTGCCGTTTTTCTGCGGAGCTTCTAGGGTTTAGGGGGTAGGGTTTAGGGATTAGGGTTAGGGGTTTAGGGTTGTGTCCTAAGAAGTTGCACGCTCTCATGCGCTGTCTTCCTGCCACTGCACTCTAAACGATTCTAGTTAGCTTGCAAGGTATCGCCAAAGTTCGCAGCATCTATTGCCGTTCGCGACGGTCGTCCAACCCTAACCCTAGACGCTGGCATGTGTTATAGAAGTGAGAGCTCAGAGCAGCGGTTTGCTATTATGACTGTATGTAGTCGTCCTACACTCCTATAGGTTGCAATGGTTGCTGCTACCTTTGTGTAATCCCCACGGTGAAGATAAGAGAGTCAATGTTCAGCAGTACTACTATTTCTTGGCTTCCAGTATTTCTGTTCCTATTCTTCAACTTGCGAGTTTTTTACAACGAGATGATCTCCAAACTCGAGAGGCATCAGGTATATTGTTATCACTCGTGCCGCTACTGATATTTCTGCTGCTGCGGTGGCGGTGGCGGTGGCGGTGGCGGTGGCGGTGGGGGTGGGGGTGGTGGTGGTGGTGGTGGTGGTGGTGGTGGTGGCTGCTGCTGCTGCTGCTGTGACTGTTGTCGTTGTTGTTGGTGTCGTCGTCGTCGTTGTTGTTGTTGCTGTTGGTGTTGTTGCTGGTGGTGGTGATGTCGATGATGATGCTGTTGCTGTTGCTGCTGCTGCTGCTGCGGCTGTTGCAATGTTGCTGGTGTTGTGTATTGCTGCTGTTGGTTTCGTGGTCAATTCTGTCCATGGCTTCTGGCGTCTGCATGATTTCAACTCTCGTTTGTCACCAATGTCGTGTTGCAGCTGCAGCACTTGACAAGTTCGATAATCAAGTGCGCAACTTTCATGCTTTCCTGATATCGAAACAGCTATGAGCCTGGTGATGCTGATGGTGGTGATGGCGAAAATGCCGATGCCGATGCTGCTGATGATTCTAGCAGTGATGATTCTGGTGATGCAGGCGGATCTGACGCCGAAGTTATGACGATGTTGATTTGCTGATGTTGACGGTGTTGATAATTGTCTGTTGGTGATGGTGGTGGACGAGGTTGGTGATGATGATGTCGCTCCTGAAAACTCGCGGCAAAGAGTTCTGTTCTACTTCGCAATTTTGCTGGCCTTCCACGCTTGGAGGGGGCTGCAGGCCAAACTCCTCGCTGCCCCACAAGCACGGCGGTTGGAAGATGTAGCCTGGCCTCCCAGCACAAAGCTTTTTGATGTTGCATCAAGCATGAACCCTGTGACACTCACTATATACTTTGTACGGCACTGCTTGGCGGCTCTTTACCGCGATCCCAGTTTGATTGCAACAGCTGTTCTGAGACACGAACTCAGCGAAGGGATCGCCGGAAGAGTTGCCGTAGACGGGCCGCTCCACGCAAAGGAGCTCTCCAGTTGTTTGATCGCAAACCTCTTCTACATGCGCAGAAACAAATCGACGAAGCCCAGTCCAGCGAACACGCGTGTGCCCCCTGCCGTCTACGGAGCCCGATCCCAAGACGGTGGACCTTCGTCCCCTTGGGGCAGCGGTACATCGCCATGGAGAGACAGGTCGGCGCATGGCAGTGGAAGTGGGCAGCTGACAGCGCGCCCTCGCCAGTGAAAGTGCCTTTGATAGTGTGAATCCTCGGTCTCGGAGGAAGCAAACAACAGGCAGGCACCATCAACATTGCCAGCTAAAGGTGTCGAGCGCAATGGCACGAGACAAAACCTAGACGGGATCAGGCTATTTTTATTGCTGATGGGTGTACCAGTGTATGACTCAGCCACCATGATTATTATGTATATTCGTTTAGCTGGAATTTGCAGCTGGCGTCCAGCTCCCATCGCTTTCGCGGGAGCAGCCCATCACAGATTCTGAGCACTTGGGCACGTCGTACTCGACGGGCGAGGCAATTCCCCACGTTACCTTTTCTCTCTCTGTCTCTCTCTCTCTCTCGCTCTCTGTCTTTCTGTCTCCCTCGTTCTGTCTCGCTCCCGTACCTCTTGTGACGTCACCTGAGTCACCTGTACCCACCAACAACATCTATTTGCGCTGGGCGGTGTGCAGGTGAGAGTCTCGCCGCAAGGCTGTGTGATAAGACCTGTTGTATTCCTCGACCCAGAAGCGGAACTTCAAGGTGTACTCAAGGGGCCGATCCGGCCATGGAATGGGTTGATCGGCATCCAGGAGGGACCACATGTGGTGGCATGCCAGCTGACCACCCGAGTAGTTGCGAAGGTCACAAGTGGGATTCCTTGGCTTGTGTATGATTAAGGTATTCAGCCAGAAGACAACTCTTTGGCTTTAGATCGCGATCGCTGGCGTTTTGATTACTCTGCTTCTTATAGTTTAAGGTGTTATGATGGCTCAAGGTGATGTGTTGACAGAAACCGAAAGGGCAGAATGCCACAAGCTGTCCGAGAGACCGCATGGCCAAGAGGTCACTCCTGGCCAGGCGTATACCAGCAGGTAAGCAGACTACAATCCTGCGCTGAACGCCATCCTAAACTGGACATACCAAGCCTCCAAGCAAACAGAAAAGAATGGGCTACGCCTGAAGCTGGCAGCTAGGTGAAGTCGACCTATGACCGGCCGATTGGGCGATTGCCAAGTTTGAAATCCACTGTATGAAAGACGACCCTGAGCAAGCCAAGAGACGGAATGACTATATATATATATATATGTACTTTTATATGTATTCTGTATATATATATATATATATTATTGCATCTATCTATCTATCTATCTATCTATCTATATACACACATACATGTATACATGTATACGTATATCATATGATTCCTCCCACAATTCCCTCCCTCCTTCAATCCTACAGGCCAACTCCTTCTGCTTTTGCTGGTTTACACCAGACGAAACAAACTCTGGCGGTTCTGGCAAAGGGCAACCTCAATCAACCTTCTGCACAAAAGCTGCCAGCAGAAGTGGTGGGCAGACTCAGCAACAGCATTCGATGCTAACAAGAGCAGTAATCGGAGCATCATCGTGTCAACTTCAACTGCTGGTATCTAGCAGTACTGGTATGACTCGGTCCTATGCGCTCCGCGCGCTGCTTGACTTGCAGATCTGCAGCCATGTTGAAACACAGCTCCATTAAACCTTCAACCTCTGGACGACACTGTTCCCATGACTGCATTCGCCTCAGAAGCCTAAACCACCAAGGCTCCACATGGGGACTCCAAGACACCTCATTGCACCTGCTGAGCGGCGGCCTCAAGTCCCTGAATCCCGAACCCTAAGACCTTACGAGTAAGATCCCCCGGAATGCAATCCCAAACCGTTCTAAACACCAAAAGCCAGATTTTTGTCCCAGCCTGGGTTGTTCGGGGCAGTGGTTGTTGAAGCCCACGCTCCCAGAGCCCTGGTCCTGGCAGATCGAAGATTTGACGAGTATTCACTGTTCAGGCGCTGGGGCTCTCCTTGTAACAGTGTCTGTGTTTAAAAGCAAAAACATATAGATGGGTACATTGGTACACTTGTACACATTACTTGTTTCATGCACTTTGAAGTCTGAATCCGTGCGAAGCTGGCCACATATGCACATGGGTCGGCAGGTTGGTAGGTCGGTGGGTCGGTCGGCAGGCAGGTAGGTCGAAGTTAAACAACTGAGACACGTGGGCACTTGCACACAGCTGTACGTACACACACGCACAGCGGCAGGCCACATGTTTCAAGTGCCAGTTATGTAGGATGACAAGCTGAGCAGGAATAGATTAGTTAGTATCTGTGGCTGTCGCATTGAAGCGAGTTAGGGTGTTTGCGGGCTAGAACATAATGTGGTTTGGTTGACGTCGGCAATTTTCAAAACAACAGAACATGGCTTTCCGGCACGTCCCAGCAACACAGCAAGAAAGAACCTGCCAGATTTTGGATGCAGAGTGTCCGGATGGAGTAGAAATCCTACTTTGAGCTCAAGGCTGCAAGAAAGAGTTTGGGAAGCAAACCCCGATCACGGGGATTTCAGAAACCTGACTTGTGAGATCGACATGTGCACGTGGTCTTGCGGGCCTCCAAATAGCAGGTTTAACGTAGGGGCCTTAATAATTAGAACAGGGTTTTGGGTTCCTTTTTTAGTATGTTTTAGATAAGGAGCCCTAGCAATAATATTGGTATTTGGTTAGGCTTCTGTTTTAGGCTACAAGGGCGGGTGACATGGAACTTGTGAGGATCAAGAAGCCCCACCCTGCGATGCTTCCGAAGCCTGACACCCCTACAAGACTTCTCCAGACAGAAGTCGTAACCTTCTGGCTTAGGGTTTAAGGGTTTATATTGGGTTTAGGGTTTGGGGTAAACTAAACCTACACTCCACACTGCGAGACCTGAAGAACCCGGGAAGCCCCCAAGCACCCGCACGTGCTCGCGGTCCTCCGGTTGGCCGGTGGGGTGGTACTCCATAGAGCCTGTGCCCTGACCAAACCTAGGGTTTCGGGTTCCTTTGGGGTTTCGGGTTTAGGGTTTGGGTATAGGGTTTAGGGTTTCGGGTTTTGGTTTTCGGGAGGGCATTTCGTCCTCTGCGAAGGACGGGTCCCTAACATTGTTTGCTAATCATTACATACACTCTTCTACTATAGAAGACCACAAGGGGAATCCAAAGGCAGCCCATCGCGACCTAGCTTTGGGGATTCGGGAGCAGGCTCTCCGCAGTTTAGAGCAAGGGTGGTTCGGGCCTTGAAAAAGCAAAGACTGATGTTCGAGGAGAATGATTCTAAGGGCTTCGGGTTGAGGGTCGATTTGGGCTTCAGGTCAAGGACCTAAGAACCAGTTCAACATCCTAGGGCCTTAGGCTTGAGGCATAAACCTCTTGAAGACTGGCGAATGCTACATTACACGAACCAGTCTTGCATTCACCAACTCACTATCGATTTTATTATGGGCTTGCAATCAGACGACGTTGTCAAGGAAGAAGGGAGCGTGTCTTTCGAACTCAACCGAAGAGCGGAATAGGCTTTCCTCTGCAGATGCAAGCGCCATTCACATCCACCGGAAGAAAGGTCAGCTGACCAGGACTGCGCTGACTGTGGTATGACAGGTTTGGAGTATTGCCAACCGCACTGATGAAATTGAGCTCGCCACTCCCATCCTTGGCTCAACATGGCTCCACTGATGAAGGAAAGTATGGCCTGCTTGCGGCAGTTCGCAAACCACGCTTGGAAAGCCAAGCATCCGTGAAGGGGGTGAAGGTGTAGTAATCCGAGGAAGCTCCCTTCAAGGGTCTCGTCAGCGTCAGGGACCTAAGGTCTCCTTGGACCTTCGTCTCCTGAATGGAAACCGACGGCTTCAGCAGCCGGCCGGCCTGGTGATGTCCCAGCTTCCGCTCTGTGACAGCGCCCGACCCATCGACGATGAGCGCCCAAGGCGAGTCAGCCATGCCCACCGCGTTGAAGCCTCGGCCATATGCCGAGTCTAGAATTCAGGATTCGACGCAACACAGGTAATTAGTAGACATCTTGCAGTCAGATACGCTGTGAATGTTTAAGAACAGAACTCAGCAGAGTTGTCTGGGACAGCCAAGATGCCTACACCAAACCAAACGGAGGCAGGGCCTGTCAGATATATGCGCGCTTGCTCAAGGGTCAGGTCCAGTGACACCGACACATTCACCAGAGGGCTGCTCGCTCCAACAAACTTCTTGGCATCAGCGGCACCTTGGGCTCAGCTATTCCTGGAGCATCGGCAGGTCCGAAAACGTGGAGACCTCTGCTTGCGGCTGTGTTGCAGGCAGCGTCAGCTGTCCCGCGGAGCCGGGGGTCCTGAGTCAACCCAAAGACAACAGCTTTCTGATAGGTGCCATAGCAGCATAAGCAACGTCCTGGTGCAACTTCAGCGTGGAGCGCCCACTGTGATTCGCCTCCCAGGTGTCGGTCTTCCACATCCACAGATAGAGATCAGAGCCTCCGCTGTTCCTTTCTTGGGCCCCTCCGCCTTGAAGTGGACACGGACCAGGTCCATCTCACGGCTGTCGGCCATGGCAGTGCAACCTATGGTGCCAGCCGGAGCCGGCTCCAGCACGAAGCGCCGGTGCTGCCCAAAAAGCGCCGACCGAGCAAGGGCCAGGCACTCATCGCCTGTCGCCACACTCGATTTGGAAAACTTTCCCCTGCTTCGATTCGCACCCGGTGTGAATCCCGAACCATCACAAAAAGGACGACTCAAACAAGGTCAACCCAGGAACCCCAAAACCATCCACAAAGCANNTGACCACTGATGGACCCCCCCCCCCCACCGGCCTCCCGTGCCGCACCGATGAAACCCTTCCGATCGCGCACGTTCCACTTTCGACAGCAACAACTGAAAACGCTTTCGAGCTACAGTATCTGTCTCACAGCAGCAAACAGTCCCCATTCCTTTGCTGGACTGAGAAGACATCTACTTGGTGGCATCATCAGAAGCTCGATGTTTCGCAGCCTGGACATATAGAGACCTTCTGATTCTGCAGCCATCGCCCGCAGAAGCTCCACACGACTTCCCCCCCCACCCCTCCAAAAAAAAAAAAAAAAAAAGAAAGGCCCTCAAGAAGTCTGCCTGACTCTGGTGGGCTTGAGCACGGCCCCCCTTGCAAGCGGACGATCGCCTCACCGGGCACCTGAGAGGAGGAACCCCTCCGAGACTCCCAGGTTGAGGCTTCCAAGATTTTTGCAGACTTTCGGAATTTGGGGAACCCCAAAATCCAAGTAACAGTATGGGAGGCTGCTTTCCGGGTTCTAGTCCCATGCGATAGATCTGAGCACAGCTGACCCCAACCCTTCTTGCCTCGTGGCTTGCCTGCTAAATAGCTGCCAACAGTAGTTGCGGGAAATGTAGACACTGTCATATTCATGCCCTGTCCAGTGGATATCAAGGAAGTGCGCCGGGCTGGGGGGAAACCATGCCAGGAGATTACGGGAGGCTTGTTGATTGCTCGGGACGCACCACACCTTGTCGAAGAGTTTATCACCCTTTGTGCTTTTCGTATGTTACAGTGCTGGCACATGGGAAATATGCCTGCGGCTGTGACGATGTTGAGGCTTACCGCCCGTACTGCCGATCCCGAGGCAACTGTATGGTAGTTCGGAACTGACCACCGCCATTTCGGAACAGAGAGTGCAATAACAGTGCACTGATCACAACTTAGCGTTCCGAGCTAAAGCTGTGAACGGCAAATCCGGCCATCACCAAGTAAGAGAACCTGGAAGCTTTGCCTAAACCCTACACCTGAAACGCAACTCCCATCCTGGCAAGGAGCATGCTTCTGAATGCGAGATGTCACAGGACACTCCAGCAACCTAAGCTCCAAACAACGCAGCGGGCTTCGGGTGTTGAGACAGGAACCTCACAAGCAACGTCACTTCATCATGCGTAATGTATGCCCCATGATGAGGATGATGGCCAGCAAGAGCAACATCATGATAAGAATGCAGTACTAATTACAGGGATCGTTATGGTCATGGTAATCAAAACATAAACGACACTACTACGACTGCTGCGGAAGCCACTACTACTGCTACTACTACTACTACTACTACTACTACGACGACTACGACGACGACGACTACTACACGTACTTCTGCTCATCCTCCTCTTCCTACTCCTGGTGGTGGTGGTGGTGGTGCTGCTGCTGCTGCTTCTACTAGTACTGGTAGTGGTGCTACTGCAACAATAACAACATGTTTGCGATTGTTTTTGAATTGGTTTGAAAGCCATTGAATCCTATTTCTAGGACACGCACGTCCACTGTGCCAGGAGGCCCGGAATAGAGGGCGTCGGGTCCGGAGATCGGTGCCAGGGAGCTCCTCGAAGATGAACAATGGGTCCCCGAAAAGTTCTGTGTTCTCGGGGTTTTCATGTGGTTTGCGGGGTTTAGTGGGGATGTTTTGCTGGTGATGCCAGATGTTTGGAGCCCTCAAGGGTCTTCATTGAAGGATGCGACAGCTCGTACTGCGGAGCGCCACGGGCTAATTTGGAAGCGTCCTGGGCACAGGTCCCGACACGAAGCGCGTCGGGTGAGAGATGTTCATCTTGTCCCTGTTCCACGTGTCAATCTGCATCGGCGTAATCTGGATCTGAGTCGGAGACTCAACTACCTGGTACAGTTCTGAGATGCTCCGAGCCGGGGGCCTTCGTCAAATCCCTTCTTACCAGCCCCAAGCCAAGCCAAGCCAGAACCAGCCCCGCCTGCGCGAAGCCCGGTGCATAGCCATGGAAGCTCTTGCGATACTCGCCGCCATTGGCGCCGCCAATGCTCTGGCTCGCAGGAAGCTCCCCGGGCCCCTTCTCCCGCACGACCCACTCATGCTGCCCTGGCTTCCATGCAGTGCCTGCTCCGTGCCCGTGCTTTTCAGGAATGCGCGGATCTCCAGGACCCTGGATCAACGCGTGCTCGAAGGCGGCACGCTTTCCGATGATGGTGCTCTCGAAGTGGTGGTTGTAAGCCACGGAAATGGGCACAGAGACATCCCCGGCTTCGGTTCTCCGCACCTGGTCGACCTCGAAACCTACGATGGCCATGCCTTTACCGTCAAATCGCTGCACGATCTCTTTCGGCAGATCCACTGGCGGGAGTGCCTTCCAGAAGACTTGGGAGTATAAGCTTCGGATCGCCGGACTGTAGACATCAAAAAAGGCTGGCTTTCCGGGGTAGTTGCTGAACTGGGCTGGAAATCGCTTCTGCGTCTCCTTGCCGCCAGGAGTTTGAGACAGCACCTCGATCCGAGAGAACTCACGAGACGGCCCTGCGCTTGCTGCTTACATCTACACTCTACGCATAGGCCCCGTAGTAGTTCCTTTTTGGGGTTCATACTTAGAATCCTATAAGGTAATCCCAGAAAGGAACTACTCTGGAGCCTCTGGGTACACAGTGGGACTTGTAGTGATCTGCTCAGGAGAGGTCTACTGGACAAGCTCTCATCACCCATGTATCGAACCACGAAGCACCATGCTCCCTCTCCAGTATTCTCCCGTAAGGCTGGCACATAGTCACCTGGGAGTCGGGCATGATGCTTCATGTAGGGGCCTTAATAAGCAGAATAAGGTTTTGGGGCCCATTATACTATAATTGTAACAAGGAACATTATACTATAATATTAATAAGGAGCCCCCAAAATAATATTGGTAATTATGGAGGCCCCTATTTTACCACTGAGCTGTTTAGGATGTAACGAAGCGCGAACTAGCATGACATGATTCGAACCCTGGGTTCCTAAAGATCCTGAACTCCTCATCTTCCCGGCTGAACATGCCATGCATCATGTTGAAGCCTTGATAATTCGAATGGGGTTTTGGGGTATATTCTACTATAATTATAAGAAGTAACCCCTAAACTAGTATGGGTACTTATTTGGGCCCCTATATTACATACTTGCAGCCGTATCACCATTGAGGTTGCCAGAGTCAGTCGCTTCAGATGCCAGCGCCCCAGCGAGGAGCATCACGACTCGGATCATCTTGAAGGCACCCTCCCCCCCCACGCCCCGCAACTGACCTGCTCCTATTTGTGCCCAAAGCTGCTCCCAATCTCGCAGCCCGACGGCTGCGGCAGAAAGACGACATCTAAGTGACGTAGCAGAGTGCAACAGGTTCTCGATGCTCCAGGGCCCCACGAAGTTCTGTAGGCTCGCTTCACTCTGCGCTGGAGTTATCTTTGAGGTTGGAAGGAGTGGTGTCGACAATCTCGTCAATTGCTACAAGCTTGGAAGGTGTTCAGAAGGTGTAGGTGTCCAGCTACTCGGACATAAAGTACAAACTAATGTAACAGCATGTGCCCATGCTTTCTCACCGACTTCTCGACAAAGTCTGCTTATGCTACAGTCATGATGACAGCAACTACCAGCAGGCGTGCTAAATGACAAAAACGTTTTACTAGCGACGTAGTCCGCTATCATCATTTGACTACTGCCCTGCCCTGATCTCAAGAGCCTCAAGATAAAATTGGCGCTTGAACTGGTGAGCTCGGCGTCTCTTTTCTCATCGTCCTCTTCTGCGAAGTAGGTGCGACGGAATGCCTACTGCAACCGATCACTCCGAAGCCCAAATCCCAGCTCTCAATCCCTGGAAACAACCCAAATCTGTACTCCACCCCGAGATCCTCGAGCCTCCTTTAAAGGCCCCGAAGCCACGAAGAGGTTTCGGGCTCCAACGCTTGGGCCAAGGCTTCGCTTAGAAAGCTAGGGGAATATGGGTAGTTCTCTAAATTAGGGTCCTTTTTATAAGGGTGCCGTACTATATTGGGGACCTAAAAGGGGACCCTAATTTGGAGAACTACCCATATACAGAGACGGCAACACGAAGGCCATGAACGAAAACAACAAAGGTCAGGACAAAGATTGTTCCACATAACACAGGGGCCTTCATGGTTTCAATAGGGTTTTGGGCTCCATCCATTATAGTATACTTTTAACAAGGAACCCGAAGGATCAACAATAGTAATTGTTGAGGCCCTTATATTATTTACAAAGGGTCCGGAAAGTAGGTTGTATTAAGGATGGAAAATATGAAAACGGTGAATGCTGAAGGTACGGGGCTGATCAGTCTTGAGGCTCTGGTCGCTAGCTCCTCTGCCCAAGACGCTAGAGAGCTGAAGGCACCTCTACTCAAACGGTCGTGGGGATAAACGCCTCCCGAACGTCTGAGCATAGAGCCTGTCCGGGGGGGTTAAGGATGGGTGAAGGGCCTTCTGGGTGTTGGTGTGTGTGTGTGTGTGTGTGTTGTGCCGGGCTGATGTCAACACGCTAAGCAGAGGTGCAGGTCTGGAAAGAGGCATGGATGCAGAAGCTGTGACACGGAGCTACGTGTCCTTGAAGTGATCTCTGCTAATGTTCCGGCTACTGTTCCAATGCTTGTGCTCAGGATTGAAGGCGCTCACTACTTTCAGCGAGGGCTTCACACCCGTCAGTCCAGATTGTGATTCTCGGAAATAAGCACTGGAACGACAAGGCTACTCCTCGTAGCTTCACATCTACCGAAGACAGGGGGTCTACCAGGAAGTTGAAACAGCAAACGAGTCACATCTCAGGTTCGCCATGGGGGTTTCGATCTCAAAATGAAAGGGTACCCTCTTTCGGGGTCCTCCGTATATCTCTGAAACCCCGGGATCCGAGCCTCAGGATCTTCATGCACAGGACAAAGCGGTCACGGTCTGTGGCGTGGCCCTGGCCGGAGCTCCCAAAAAAGGGCGGAAGACTGCGAAGTGTTGAGACCCTCCTGGGGCAATACCTCAAGAGCCTTTGCAGTTTCTGGCTCCAGGTTAGAGCCTTCCGGTTCTTTGAACTTTGCACCTCAGAAGGGTCAGTAACTATCCACAATACCCGCTCTTCTGCGATGCCTGCATATCGATATCGAAGTGCCAAGTTAAATCAGCAGCATGGACATTGCTGATTGGACCGCATGCATACTTTCTGAAGCATGTCATGTCAGTCAAGATATAAATTGATCGTCAGATCTGAACAGAACCACCTTCATGTTCCACTCACAGGTCTTGCATCCTAGATCGCGTGCTTGGCCTCCAAAAGGAAGAGGCTAGGTTCGTCATTCACAAAATCGATGACGACCAGCCTGGAAAGGAAGCATGGTCGGTCCTCTCGCCCTGATCAGTTCTGACGGAAATGATTCTGAGACTTCGTTGACAGCTTCTTCTATCCGGCAGTCAAGTCAAGCTCAAAGGGGGAGGTGTTCTTGTAGGCCTGCTGCGCAGGCTTGGCATCCATTGTTTTGGGACATTCTGGCACAGGGTTTTGTATCAGGTTTCAGGGAGCAGAGGTTGCGTATACATGTTTTTTGATTCGGGGACGATCACCGGGACGGTATGACTAATGCTACAATCTCTGTGAAAACTCCGGAGCAACTGAAAGCTCGAGGCGCGCCACTGACTTCTGTGTAGACTGCTTCGAGAGCCCTAAACCCCCTCGGTGAACCCTAAACCCTAAACACTGAACCCTAAAACCCTAAACCCTAAAACCCTAAACACAGCTGGGGTTCAGGGTTCGGGATCCAGGGCTTAGGGTTTAGGGAGCAACCGATGTTTCTGGAATCTGGAAGGCCAAGGCAAGCTTTCTTTTAAGGGGTGCCGTATCACCTTCTGCGGAGTAGCCGGTCCGATGCTGTCAGAACCTGCCTTCAGTGTTTCAAGTCTTGGATAGGCAATTTCTGGAGAAGAGACTGCATGTCAACATCTGCGTCGCCTTTGAAGAGACCTTATATAGGGTGGACACACGGGTATTACTTGGTGAAACATGCAACATTCAACATCACCCTCTCATGGTACCAGCAAGCCCAACTAAGAATTGACTTGCCCCATCAATGCCTCTGCATGTCTTCGGGCGCCAGACCCTTCGCACAGGACATGGGGTTCGGCTTTTGTGTACGGGCGATTGAACCTTTTCCCCCTCAGATTGGGTTAGCGTGTGGAACCAAAGGGGTCCGCGTATTCTGTCTCCTGGCTCTGTCTATGGGGTGCGGTTCACGATGCAAGCCTCGCAGCACAAATCTTTGCTTTCAGGAAGGGCATGTAGCATTGCAGTTGCAATCAGCTGGCCGGATTGCCAACAGGTGCCTTGGATGCGTACCTTTCTGAACTGATTTTGTGAACGTACTCAACCGCCAACATGCCGACCGCCTGCGAAAGTACGAGTACCCGATGTGGCAAGGGGCTCCTGTACATGGTCCTGAACTGACGGGCACTCCGTTGCTGCTGAAACCTTGGACTGTTCCTGCTGCAGCTGCTGTCATCTTTGCTGGTGTTGGCCTTGCCGTTGCTACTTGTAGTTATCAAGATGATGAGCGCACCCTAAACTCCCAGGTACCTACTACATCGGGTACTAGAGCCCCTAGTGCCCTATATAGTAGGTACCTGGGGGGTTTGGGGCACCCATAACATGTCTTCCAAACTCCCAATCCGTCCCCTGGCCTTGGGAAGTGCGGAGTCGCTGGACGCCCCTTCCGAGACCTCCTGGCTCCAGGGGTCGCGAGGGCGAGAGAAGTGGAAGCGCATCTTTAAAGCAGGGCCTGAGATGGCCTCAGTACCGGTTCTGCTTTGGGGGATTCTGCATAATGAGGCTCCGCCCATGGTTTGCATGAAGCCTGAGATGCCTTTTTTTTCTGACGATCCGGAGAGCGTGGCTTCAGGCATATTATAGCCATGCCCAGCCAGAGCAAGAGGGGCGGGGACGCTCTGGTTCTCAGCTTCCCTTCCCCGGTCTTTGCCTCCCACGAGCAGGCCTCCTCAAAACAAACCTCCGCAAGCTCAAGCCCCTTCATAAACACCAAAAGAAACAGTGTAAACCCTGACTCTAAAGTCGAAAATCACATGGCTAAAGAAAGCCAGGCCTTGACATTCTCAAGGCGAATATTCGCCAGGAGTGTCTCTGGAGTCTGCGTGCGTTTCAGGAAGAGCCTTTGCCAAAGCAGTGATGCTCAAGACTGCTTGCATCTCACAGATGTGACAGCATGCCAAAGATTGTCCCACAACCTGTTAAGTTTATCACCTTGCGGAAGCTCTGTTGGGGAGGCCCGGAGTAGAAATATCGTGCAACAGAATCAACCACTGTTGCGAACTGAGCTCCAAAAACGATAGGAAGATAACAGGCAGCAGCCTTGACGACATGATACGACATGTAATGTAGTTCCACGGACCAAATCATGTCCGAAGGAGCCGAAACGCTGAAGTCATCGTTCACCCAGCCCCGATGATTTGAAAGAACTATTCTCCCTGTAAGATCCACACAGCATGTGCCCCAATCTAGCCTTCGCATCTGCGGATCGATGAAGTAGGCAGCAGGAATTTTGCCGCCTGCGACAGGGCGGCAGTGGAAAGGGCTCTAATACAGGGGCTATGTTCCGTCATAATCCCTTTCGAATTATATTATACCATGAGGTACCCCGATGCCTATTTCCAGTCATGAAAGCCTCCCAGCAAGTGGTTGAGTGTGTGCCTTGGGCTCCTGAAGAGCTCGAATTCGGAAACGAGTCACAGAGACTGTCTCGATCTCCATATGTCTGTCGGTTTCTCTGGCTCTCTGACTATGTATATATATATATATATCTCTCTCTCTTTCTCTCTCTCTCTCTGCTTTTCTGTGGTTGTTGTTGTTGTCGTCTCTTCACCTCTGTGTGTGTGTTGTATACCGGTCCAATACGTGTATATGTATGCATGTGTCCGTGTGTGTACATATGTATGTATGTATGTATGTATGTATGTATGTATAGAGATAAAGGATGTGGATGTAAAGGTAAGCAGTAATAAATAAATAAATAAGTATATATACATAATTATGAATGCATACGTCAGAGTGTATGTAGAAACCTATGCGTGTATAAGTCTAGGCAGACAGACACAGCGACAGCGAACAGGCCAAACCATTGAGCCGTGTCAAGAGATGGAGACGCGGGACGGACAGAAAAAAGGAGGGAGGCAAAACAGTGCGACACCAAACACTGCGAGCTGGAGACAAAACAACAACAGACAAAGAGTCGGACAGAAGACATGCAAACGATTGCAAACAACCAGAGGACGCTAGCATATCACGGAGGACGGCTGTGTCTCTAGCTAGAGAGAGAGAGAGAGAGAAAGAGAGAGAGAGAGAGAGGGAGGGGCATGGCAGCACGCACACATCGATACATACATCCATACCTACATACGTACGTAAACACACACACACACAGACGCATACCTACCGTGCCATGCCATCCCATGCCATCCCATGCCATGCCAT
>CAJNDV010034527.1:0-16348 GCA_905221635.1 Symbiodinium sp. CCMP2456 | reverse complement strand
GGGTTTAGGGTTAACCCTAAAACCTAAACCCTAAACCCCAAACCCTAAACCCCAAACCCGAAACCCTAAACCCGAAACCCTAAACCCCAAACCCTGATCCCCCAGACTGGAGTTTGACAGGGACACCAGCTCAACTATTCGGTAAGTGAGAGAGGCCGGGCCTCATGAGGCTCCCTACTGTTGATGATATAAACCTTGCATTACGGAATTCTGGTGTACCCTAAACCCTAAACCCTAAACCGCCCCCGCAGCGTTGCCGAGGCGTGGGGGAGCCAAAGGGGTTAGGGTTTAGGGTTTAGGGCTTAGGGAGAAGATGCCCCAAAAACCCTAAAGCCTACGCCGTAGAGCCCTACACCCTCAACGCTCAAACCTGAAAGCAGAAACCCCCCCTAAGCCCTAAACCCTTCGTGGCACCTTGAGAACATGGAATGTCCAGGAGCCCGACACCGGCAGCCTTCTAAAAGCAAGCAGATGCTAAGCTCCTGAACAAATGGTTTAGGGTTTTAAGGTATTGAGTTTAGGATTCAGGGTTTAAGAATGAAGGGATAGAGGCTAGGATTCAGGGTTTAGGGCTTGAAGTTAAGGATTCAGGGTTTAGGGTTTAGGGTTTTAAGGTATAGAGTCTAGGATTCAGGGGTGTAGGGTTTAGGGTTTAAGGTCCAGGGTAAGGACTGAAATAGTAAAGCTTAGGCTTTAGGGTTTGAGGTTTAGGGTTTAGGGTTTAGGGTTGAGGGTTTAGGCAAACTTACAAGCTTGCGAACCGCGCACGCAGGCATGGTCGCAAAGACGCATGAGCTCCCCACCACCGAACTATTTGTGGGGTCCGCATAAAAATTTACAGTATTTTGTAGGGTTTAGGGTTTAGGGTTTGGGGTTTAGGGTTTAGAGTTTAGGGTTTTTTAGGTTTCATAACAAGACACCACAAAGAGCATAGCAAGACCCTTCGAAGAGATACTATAGTATAGGTTAACTGCGGCAGTTCAAGATATACCTGAACTATATAAGCCCTCAAACCCTAAGCCCAAAATCCTAAACCCTTAGCTCTGAACCCTAGACCGAATCGCGACACCTCACCCCTAGTGAAAGGGTCCCTCACAGGAGGTGCTCCTGCCACCGAACCGCTTCAGTGGCCACTTCCAGGTTCGATCGATCCACCTTAGCCTGCTGCAGCTTCGCGAATGCAGGGGTCTTAATAATTCGAAGAGGGTTTGGGGGTCCTCTATAGTATCAATATATTAAGGAAACCCCCGGAATTATGCAGCCAATTATTGAGGCCGCTATATTACCCCAAAGCTACCAAACCCCTTCATTGAGGAATCTGCCTTAACTGCCACTCGGAAGACCCTATCAGTTAAGGTCTACTCCTTAATTAAGAGGTTTTGGGGTCTCTGGGTGGGGTTTGGTAGTGTTGAGGGACCCGACACCCAAAAGACTAAACCCTAAACCCTAAACCCCAAAACCCTAAACCCCAAAACCCAAGGCCCTAAACCCCGAATCCTAAACCCGAAACCCCAAACCCTAAACCCCAAAAACCCTCAACCCTCAACCCTAAAACCCCAAAAAACCCAAACCCTCAACCCAAAACCCTGCCTGGACCAAGGCTACCGGCGTTCCAAAGGCCTGGAGCCAGGGGAGATTTCACCGGCCCTGATGGCGGTGGCTCGGAAGCAGAAGGGAGTAAGGGATCAAAGGCTCTTTAGGGTTTAGGGTTTAGGGTCGGGGATGCTTGGGGGTTTCGGGTTTTCGGGATGTTTTAACTACTGATTTTAGAAAAACTTTACAGGTGTTAAGAATCTTCAAGCCTCCGACAGTGGAAGCGTCTACTTCGGAGCCGCGGGCTCCGGACAATTTGGATCTAGGGCTTGAGGGGGAGTATGTATGTATATATATATATATTATATGGTATATTTTATAATGTTATATTATGTTATATTTTATCATATTACATTATGCTATATGTGTGTTTAAGCACGTTTAGGCTGGTTAAGGGCCGTGGGGTTTGATATTGTGACTGTTGGGACAGGGGGTTACTGAGTCTCGTGAACGGAGATGTTGATCCTGCACGGGAACCGGATGATGGTTGCACGTAAGCGCCAACCGTAGCGCAGGAAAACTAGACTCAAGATGACTCAGAGATTCACCCAGAAATTCGTCTACATCCCTCCTCATTCAAGAGATATACCTTCGATTAGCAAAAAATCCTGAATGTGGGGTTGAGGTATATTACCCTACACCCTAACCCTAAACCCTAAACCCTAAACCCTAAACCCTAAACGCTAAACCTTAAACCCTAAACCCTAAACCCTAAACCCTAAACCCTACACTCTTTTTTTCCAGTCTCTGGGTCGGTCTTGAGCACCTGAAGCCTCCCGATCTTCTCTAGGAAGGCGCCCTAAACACGAAGCCGTGAATTTTGAGGGTTTAGGGTTTAGGGTTTAGGGTTTAGGGTTTAGGATTTAGGGTTTAGGGTTTAGGGTTTAGGGTTCTAAACCGTAAATCCTGGACCCCAGACACCATTGCCTCGCATGGAGCTCATACTGCAAAGGCTTGAGAAACAGCTGAGCCAAAGACTCAAAATCTCCGGAAATCCTTGCATTACTGTGTTCCTGAGCAGTACCCTTTTGCCCCAAGTATTGTACGGTCCCTTCTTACGTCTGAGTAACAGGAAAAAGGGTACCCTCATTATTTTGGGGGTCCCTCAGGAACCTAGACTATGATGGGCCTGCTCGGTAAAGCATCCTTGAGAAGATGGATCTAGCGCTGTTTCTTTAAACCTGGAGTAGCGTGCAGACCCTTGTACAGACCCACAGTTCACTGAGAAGAACCGTAGACCCTAAACCCTAAAACCCCTAGACGCTAAACACGAAACCTGAAGGCCCCAAACCCTAAGCCCTAGACCCTAAGCCCTAAACCATATACCTGAAAACACGATTCTAATGACAAAGGCCCCTACATTCGTCCCCCCTGGACCTTTAACCTTATGTCCTCCGAAGCAGAGTTTACCCTAAACCCTAAACCCTAAACCCTAACCCCTAAATCTTTTTCTGGGATGGGAAGGTGGCCTTTGCGCACGTCCAAGACCTCAACGAGCTTTCCGGACTCAGCTTGGTAGGAGTTACAGGCTAGCTTAGGGTTTAGGGTTTAGGGTTTAGGGCTGTCAAAAACGAAGCCTAAATGATTTCCACTGATATTTTGAGGATTCCTTATTATAAGTATGGTATAATATACCCTAAAACCCTGTTCTAGTTATAAAGACCCCTAAATTACGGCTCCGGATGGGGCTTTTGATTTTTGTTGCTTGCCTGATGTTGTTGTTGGTGGATTGTGGCTTCTTTTATGTGGATCTCCCCTGTGCTTAAACCCAAAACCCAAAACCCTAAACCCTAAACCCCACCGTTTTTGGGGTCCTATTGAAGTTGCTTGCCGCATGGTGCCTTTTCCTGCGCACGCATGGCGAGCGATGTACAGAAGACTAGGGTTCAGAATTTAGGGTTCAGGGACTCCTGATCTATAGGCAGAGACCCACATGGGTGGTTGTCAAAATGATGGTCCCTTTTTGGGTCCTTATTATAATACGGCACCGATGATTGAGGGTACCCCAAAAGGGACCAGAAAAGGGACATGTTAAGGCAGATTTTGGCACTTCTATACCCTTTGAAGAAGGTTTATTTGTCAGCGGTCTACCCTGGCCTCTACGTTTGCATGTCGACCTGAATGCTTGCAAACTCAATGCAAGATTACAAGCATTTTGACATGCAGGCACTTTGGGTTTAGGGTTTAGGGTCCTTGAAACTAAGGGCCCCTTACTCGTCACGATGTTTTTTAGGGGAGCTTGAAGACTGCTCTTTGATATGTTCAGGAGTATGGGGCCCGAAACCCCACAAGGTCTCGGGGGACCATCTCACAAAGCCCGCAAAACTACCCCTCCTTTAACTCTGATATACCACCCTACAAAGACAAACCGTGGCAATCCCGAACCGTGGTCTTGAAGCCCTAACCCTGAACCCTAAACCCTGAACCCTGTAATGTAGGGGCCTTAATAATTACCAATACTCTCCTGGGGGTTACTTATTTATACTTATTGCATAATGTGCCCCAAAACCCTATCCTAGTTATTAAAGTCCCTATGTTACCCTATTCTAACTATTGAAGCCCCTAGACCAGGTTTCGGCGTGAGAGCGGCTGCAATATGCACTCCTGGTCTTCGAGCTTTCCAGACTGGCGCACGGGCTGCTGTTGCCATGCTTTGTTTAGAGTTTAGGGTTTAGGGTTTCGGGTTTAGGGCTTCGTGTTTAAGGTTTAGGGCTTAGGGTTTAGTGGTAAAAGGAGTCAAGAGCAGGCTTTTGCTTTTATGTTTCGGGGTTCCAATTATCCATGTTATTATTAACACGCAGAAGTATATACCCCCAAACAAGTACATGCTTGTTCCCTCCCAGTACCCCTGAATTCAGGAAGACACCTGAAATTAGAAGGGGTTTCATTTTGTGATTTAGGCTCTATTTCTGAAGAAACGTGCGACTACTCACTATAGAAAAACCCTTACAAAATCCCTAAAGGAGCCCTTAAAGGAACCCCAATTTATCCAACGCTATATTTCTTAATTCAGGGGCCTAAACCCTAAACCCTAAACTCACTAAGCCCTAAGCCTTAAACCCTAAACCCTAAACTGGGCTCCCTCGGTTCCCAGACTGCCGAGGTTACACCCCCGACCACTCGCAGGCAGACTGCCGCACGGCCTGGCTTTTGGGACAGAGCTGGGGCTTAGGGTTCAGGGTTTGGGCTTCAGGGAGGGTTTAGGGTTCAGGTTTCATGGTTTAGGGTTCAGGGATTAGGGTTCTGGGTTTAGTGCTTCAGGGCTTTAGGGCTTCAGGGTTTGAGGGTCCTAAACCCTTAGCCCTAGGGGTTCAGGGCTTTAGGTTTAGGGGTTCAGGGTTTAGGTTTTAGGCTTCTCCTTAGTGGCGCAGAGCTCCCTGGGTTCCCTGTAGACAGGAAGGGCATATGCAGAGAGCGCAACACCACTGAATTCAGGAGTATAGCCTTTGATTAGGGTTCCTTTAAGGGCTCCGTTCAGGGAGTTACAGGGGTTTCTATAGGGCTTAGTAGCCCTTTAATTGCGGAATGTACCACAGATTACAGTATTAGACCCCTTATAACTTTATCCTTCGTTAAGGGGTACTGGGCTCTCCGCGTACACCCCTGATCGATGTGTTCCAGCTTCATAGACAGTACTAGTAGTCCAAGCTCCTTAAATGGCATTAATAACAAGGTTCATCATGAGGCCGCGATTTTGAGCTGAGGCGCTTTACTATGTCTTAGCTGCTGCACTCCAAACCCAATGCCACCGCTCAGGTATGTGGAGCAAAGGCCGTGAGATCACCTCTTGCTGGCCTTCTCCGTACAAGGGCAACATCTATGACTCTCTGACTTATCATCATTGGAGTTTATTTGGTTTAGGGATCTACTTAGTTCCCCAATACCCAACCTTCAAACTTTTTGGGCTCTTATACTGAAAGCTTAACCTTTTATTTCCCTGGCTTATTGGGGAAGTAAGTCTAAGCAACTCCATTTACTTCGTTCTTCGGCTACTGGCCATGAGGATTACTGTCCTTACTCGTCTTGATCTTATCCGCTTAAAGGGACGATGACGATGACAATGGCGGCGATGGTTACACTGGTGATGATGGTGATACTGGTGAAGGTGATGGTGGTGGTGATGGTGGTGATGGTGATGGTGATGGTGATGGTGATGGTGATGGTGATGGTGATGGTGATGGTGATGGTGATGATGATGGCGATGCTGATGGTGGTGGTTACAGTGATCGTTGTTGTTGATGAGAATAGGCGGCTGTTGCTGACTAGTGGGCGGTTAGTGGTTGGGTAGTGCTTATTAGCACTAGCGTTGGTGCTGCTGCTTGACCCTGGCTCTTGATGGAAGTGCCAGAAAGTACCGGGTCCCAATGTCAGCCCGATGTGCAAGGTACTGTTTGTATGTATGTATGTATGTATGTATGTATGTATGTATGTATGTATGTATGTGTATGTATATGTATATGTATATATACAAAAGTATGATTATGTATGTATGTAGGTGGATAGGTAGGTAGGTAGGTAGGTAGGTAGGTAGGTAGGTAGGTAGGTAGGTAGGTAGGTAGGTAGCATGTAGTACGCATACATATGGGGATAGAAGTTTGATAGAAGTATTTGTATGCTTGTAAGTATACATATACAGGCACATATACACACGCACCCATACGCATACACAGACACGTACACATACACATACATCTACATCTGCATCTACACCTACGTCTACATGTACATGTACCTGTACACATACATATACATTCACATGTACATACACATACATATACATACACATACAAACACGCACGCACACACACACACACACACACATATATATATATATTCATATACAGAGGTATACATGTATATGTATGTGTATGCACGCTACATCATGCGCCCTTACTTCGAAAGCCTCTTAAAAGCCTTCGCAAGAATCAATGCCTCATACAGCGCTTGAAAAGCCCTTCCTAAGGTGTACCTGATTTGGGCGAAGCCCAACCCTACATGCAGAGTTTGGGGTTTACTTTGTGGGACACGAGACCAGGGTCTGGTTTATGTCGAAAGCGATATTCTTCGGTTCAGGGGTTTGGGTCTCAGGGTCTAGGGTTTAGGGAATAGGGATGGATCTTGTGCCCTAAAGCTTCGAGGTTTCGGATGCATGGGTTGGGGCTAAGTGTTATAGGTGTAGGCATCAGGGTTAAGCAGATGATAGAACACTTGGTTCAGATACTTCCTTCATGCGGCTCGCTGAAGAGCCACAAACACGAAGTTATCATTTGTTGGATTTGCGGTGAAAGACACCACCTTTCTGCATTTTTGGCCGGAGCACCTCCGTACGTGCGAGGATGTTGGAGCGGGCGGGCGCCGGAACTCAAATCCTTATCGGGGCTTGAGATCCGGTGCCCGTGGCAAGGCCAAGAGAGATGGAGCTCCCAGGCAGGGGTTTAAAAGGAGAAACCAGACCAGAAGGAAAAGCAAGCAGATGAGAGCGAAACTGCCCTGGCAAGGCCATCCAGGGCACAGGCGGCCTGTGGGATGCTCAGAATTGTTTGGGCTCGTATTTTAAAAATGAAGGTTCCAAATTGCAGTTATCTCCCAGGAACATAATTACTGAGGCCAGGGGGGGGGAAGCTGGAGACTCCGGGCGGAAACCAGGCAAGCGGCCTGGAAAACTGCCCGGCTCGTGTCAGAACGGGTGCAATGGGAGATTCTAGGTCAGATCCAGAATGCTGTTTTTGGCTTACCAACTCCAACTCTTAAGCGCCAAGCCAACAAGACCCGAAGAATTTCCGAACTTAATCACATTCATGCAAGGGACTGGACCGTCACTCAGCGGGATGCCGGGCTGCTTTAGTGTCAGACTTGTTCGTTTCTGTTAGTAAAACAAGAGGTTACAAACTTGCGATTCAGACAGTCGATACAAGGTGCGATTCCTTCGATCTCACTGGCAAGCTGATGAATGGTCCGGGGCACTGCCAGAGGGCATCCCCCC
Source organism: Symbiodinium sp. CCMP2456 (assembly GCA_905221635.1). Taxonomy (NCBI): domain Eukaryota; class Dinophyceae; order Suessiales; family Symbiodiniaceae; genus Symbiodinium; species Symbiodinium sp. CCMP2456. The sequence continues at coordinate 8,772 of CAJNDV010034527.1, read as the reverse complement.
ACGCGGGCGCCATCGAGAACCCGCAGCTTGAACGCAGCTGGCATATTTTTATAAGACAACCTGAAGCTTCCATTGGACCCCAATGCTTTCGCCAAAAGCTTTTAAGTATGCAAGCACTTCACAGCAACAGCGAGGCCTCGCCACAGCCTGAGGAGTTTGGGCTTCAACTCCAGACTTGCTGCCCCATTTGCCTGTGAACAAGCTTCACTGAGAGAATGCTTTCCGATCACGCATGATTCACTGCTAGGCCAAACAGATATGGCATCTTGGGCTGTCGGGCAGGGTGGTTCGGGTGCACACCATCATTCATCATCACGCCCAGGCACACATGCAGCGCCCCACGACATTAATTAGGTAACATAACATAACATAATATAACATAACAAGAGGAGGTGGAAAATAATTGGCGCAGGGAGGAGTGCTGGTGGGGCCAGAGGACGCTGCAGCAGGTGCAGGAGTTCTGAGGACGGAAGTTCGCTTTAACTCCCAGATATGGCATGTGCACTTCTTAGGCCACAAGAGCAGGGTTTTTAGACTCTGCCCGTACATACGTGTTCATGCATAGATCTGTGGATGCACCAGAATGCTGCTGGTGTTTTTTTCATGTTTCTTGTCCGCCTATTTACATTAATGTGGATGTATCGGGTTTGCACTATCCACACATAATTGAAGCACTGTTTCAGTATCTTCATTGCAAGAACTAAAGAGAGATGAGAAAATGCTGTGGTGGACAGAGGGGAAGGTTGCACTCGGCTTCACCTTGTCTTTCTCCACTTCTGTTCCTTGCTCTTTGCCGCCGGGTCGGCAGTGGCAGCTCTTGACATTGCTTGTGCCGGGTGCTCTCTCCACTTGCAGGCACTTGCCTCCGGCGGCGAATGCTTCCGCTCCCTGCACTGAATGGTCGCTTATTGTCTGCGCCTGTCAATGCGACCTATTTCCCACTTGCTTTTATCTTCATGCTGCACTGCCTTTTTGATATTTTTATGGATACTGTGCTCTCCTTCCGCTACCACCTTCCATGGCAACTTTCAAATTCCGCCTTCGTCATTCGGCTCCAGTCCTGTCCTGCCCACCATTTGCTCTATAGGTTGCTCTTTTCTGATGCCCACGCGTACTTGGAAACGCTTTTCTGTTGCCACTGCTTTCGAATTTTTGTTTGCTTCTAATTCATTGGTTGAGTTCTCTCTCTCATACCTTTCAAAAACGTTTGGAGCCGTATCAAGCTTTGCAAATTGCACGGAATTGAACCGAAAACCCAAACCCCTGAATCCCTGAAACTTGACATCGCAACCCCAGGCTTTTGGAACTTGACACACCAGAAAACTTTAGACCCTAAGCCGTAATCCCAATCCGAGGCCGTTTATTCCCAAACCCCTGAACCCTTTAGCCTTTAGCCCCAAAGTGGCTCCCAGGAGAACTCTTATTCCGGTCCAGCCGATCCCACCTCAGCGGCCCTTTGGGGAGGGTCTCGGGATTTTGGGTCGTATTAGGAGGGTTCTGTAAGGTTCTATGGGTTGTTTATAAAATTCAGAATTTGAAGTTTCGGTTTAGGGTTTGGGAGGGAGTTTTGGATTGTTGGGTTTCAGCAGCTGAGGGCTTCAGGGTCCAGATTTATGCGTTTGTCACACAGGCTTGGGGGTGTTGTGCAACTTGAGGTGTACAAAGGGTTTGGGTTTTCCAAAGGGTCAAGGGCTTTTGTGTGGGTTGAAGTTTTTTGTTTTGCGAAGTTGTCGTCGTGATCTCAGCGAAGCTCCAAACTTACCCCTGGCCCTGAACCTCGGACCTTGGGATACACATTTCAGGGCCATTCAGGGCAAAAGCCTTGAATCGTACCGTCACGATAGCTCCGTTTGGGCCCTACCAGACAGTGAGTGATCCAGGGTGGGTTTTAGGGAGTGCAGCCACAGACTTAGAAGTGATCTACCGAGACTGGTTCGATTCTCCTGTTTGCATTGGTTCTGCCTGGTTAGCAGTCATGTTGGTATGATACACGGAGTATAGCGGTCGCTACTACACGGTGTGGGTTCTTCTAGCTACAGGTACGTAGCTAGAAATTGTGCCCCCACTGACTGCCATGGCATGATGTTGATTAAGGTTCGATGGCTGCATGATGCTGATGGTGGTGGTGTTAATTTACATGTTTTTGCTGCTTATGAGGATGATGATGGTGATGATTATGATGATGATGATGATCATCATGATGATGATGCTGGTGGTGGTGGTGGTGGTGATGATGATCATGCTGATGTTGATATTGATGTGATGTTCCTGGTGAAGAAAATGAGGCGGAAGGAGAAGACTAATATCACGGGGATGAAGAATAAGAAGAGAAACAACATGATGATGATGATGATGATCTTGATGATGATGATTGTGGTGGTGGTGGTGGTGGTGGTGGCGGTGATGAGATGTGGATGCTCATGCTGATGCTGATGCCGGACCCACAATATGCGTGGGAACGTTCCTTCCTTTCGCGAGCTATCTAGATTGCTATCCGTATTTTGCTTGCTATCATCATGCGTGTCCTCGTAATTGGCAATAAAGGTAATGCCAGAAGCCATGTGCAGGTCAATGCGTGGAAGCGGAGCAGCGCACACAATGCCGTGATCCTCAACGAGGCGTTGCGGGGGGGGTGTGTGTGTGTGTGAGGGTGCTTCTGGTTTTGTTGTAAACCCTAAACCTAAACCCCTAAACCCTAAACGCCTAAATCCTAGACCTTACACCCCTAAACCCTTAACCCTAAACCCTTAAACCCTAAACCCGTAAACTCTAAACCACTAAACACGTTCTTACTTATGTGTATATATATATATATATATTTATTTATATTTATTTAAACCCTAATTTTCGAAAACCTTCTTAGGCTTTCGGTAAATGATGACTGCTTAGCGGTTTTTTGCAAGCCCTCTTGGGTTTTCGGTGAATGGTGACTGCTAAGCGTTTTTTTTCGCAAGCTCTCTTGGTTTTCGGTAAATGGTGACTGCTAAGCGCTGTTTTGGCAAACTCCTTTGGGTTTTAGGCAAATGATGATTGCTAAGTGTTTTTTTCGCAAACACCCGTGGGTTTTCGGTAAGTGGTGACTGCTACGCGTTTTTTTCGCACACCTCTTGGGTTTTCGGCAGATGGTGACTGCTAAGCGGTTTGTTCTGGAGTTTCTGGTGCTAAGCGGTTTCCTTCTGGCGTTTTTGGCAAATCAGGGCAGGGCAGGCAGAGGGCAGAGGGAAGAGAAAGCAGAGGGCTGCTCGATCAGGAGCTGCTGAACCCTAAACCCTACACCCAAAACCCCAAACCCTAAACCCTAAACCCCAAACCCTAAACCCCACACCCCAAACCCTAAACCCTTCTAGGGATTTAGGGTTCCTGATGCCTTGTCTGGGGCCTCCTGGGGTTCATGTCATGCTCTGGCCATATGATGTCTACAGCTGTAATGTTGGGTTTAGGGTTGAGGGTTGAGGGTTTTAGGGTTTAGGGGTTGAGGGTTAAGTTTTCAGGGTGTAGGGTTTAGGGTTCCAAAGAAGTTGCTATAGACCCGTACGGCTGGCATAGGGTGCGGGTTTGAGGTTTACGCCTTATAAGTACATTTGGTAGAGTCGGCCCCCTTCCTTTCTGCTTAAGTTTACACCTCTTTCCTAGAGGATTAGGGACGTAGTACATAAGTGAGAACCGGGAAAACATGAGTATCCCAAGTTGGGTTATCGGGTTGAAGGTTGTTTTAGGGTTGAGGGTTTGGGGTTTGGGGTGTAGGGTTGAGGGTTGAGGATTTAGGGTTGAGGGTTTAGGGTTTAGGGTGCTGTTGCACCTTCTTGTGGTTTTGGACCCAAGTCTGGCATATCGAAACTGAGACATCTGAAGACCCAAATCTCAACAAATCCTAGCCCGCAAAACCCAGAGGATTTACAACGAGGGTTGAGGGTTCAGGGTGTAGGGTTGAGGGTTTTTCCCCAAACCCTAAACCCTAAACCCTAAACCCTACACCCTAGGTCTAGGGTCTTAGTCCTAAACCCTAAACCCTACACCCTAGGTCTAGGTCTAGGGTCAAGGAGCCCTTAAAGGAACCCGAGTTTAAGGCGCATCTTCCTTGCTTCGGGGCTTTCTGGGAACGGGAAACCAAGAAGTCGAACACTCAGTTCCAGGTTTTGCGGTGAAGTAAGGGCTTAATATAGGGGTTTAGGGTTTAGAGTTTAGGGTTTAGGGTTTAGGGTTTAGGGTTTAGGGCAGGGGGCCTTAATAATTACAATACGCCTTCTGATATATTATGCTATAATTATAATAGGGAATCCCCAATCCCCATTCCAATTAGTAAGGCCCCTACAGTACCGGGGCTCTAACCAGGACCCTCCATCTCAGTTTAAAGTTTGAAGTTCGAGGCTTAGGGTTTAGGATTTGGGGTTGTGGATTCAGGATGTAGGGTGTAGGGTTTAGGGTTTAGGATGGGGGACTTTCAAAGGGACTAAAGGAGGGACCCTTAAAGGGACCCTTGGGGTTATGTAATTAGGGGCTTCATGAGACTATATAAGGGGTATATAGGGGTTATATAGGGTATTTGGATAAGGAGTCCCTTCTAGGGGTCCCTTCTAGGGGTCCCTCTTATTGTCCCTTAAGACGTAGACATCGCCTGGACCTGCGAACCCTCAAATCCTAAGCCACATCACTGGCAGGGAATCTGGTCCCGTTTCAACCCATGGCCGGCGATGGGGGCAGCGCTGCTTGGCCATGACGATGTCGGGGTTTCATGTTTAGGCTTGAGGTGTGAGGGCCTGAACTCTAAACCCCAAGGGTTTAGGTTTGATGGTAATTTAGGATTAAGGGTTTAATCCTGAGCCCTAAATCCTAAACCCTATATCCTAAACCCGAAACCCTATATCCTAAACCCTAAACCCTGTGTCCTAAACCCTCAGCCCTGTTCCCTAAACCGCCTGGATGTTTATCTTAACTTCGAAGATTTGTGCTGGGTTTTTGTTGAGGAACTTGCCTTAAGCTACCATAATAGGGTTTCGGGTTTAGGGTTTAGGTTGAGGAACTTATTATTTTAAGCTACTATAAGAGGGGTTTTATAGCAAGTCATGTAGCTTTCTGATTATGGTAACTTCCAGTAGGCTCCGAAACCAGAATTCAGACCTTCGAAAAGAGCGAGAGACTTGGAATGATAGAACGAACCCTAAACCCTAAACCCTTGCATTAGTTCCCAAATACCCAACCTTTAAACTTTTTGGGTTCTGGGAAGTAAGTAGCTAGGAACCCTTAACTCCGACCTTTTGCCCGAAAGCCATACTTGGAGGGTAAAACCCTCAACTCCGAAGCCCTAAGACCCTCATAAACCCTAAACCCTAAAACCCTACACCCCTAAACCCTACACCCCTAAACCCTACACCCCTAAACCCTAAAACCTTAGACCCTAAACCCTAAAACCCGAAAGCCCTGCACCCTCAACCCCTAGCCGGGAACCCTAAAGTCCGACCCTGAGCCCGGACCATACTTGGGGATCAGGGGGCTTCGTAATTGGGTAAGAAGCAGAGCTAGGGTTTAGGGTTCAGGGTTCAGGGTTCAGGGTTTAGGGTTTAGGGTTTAGTGTTTAGGGTTTAGGGTTTAGGGTCTTCTGGTTGGCTCTTTAGACTTTAACTTTTTGGGTTTCTATATGAACTATAATAAGTAGGCTAAAAGTTTAACTTTTAGGAAGGGTTCAGAAGTCAGCCAAGGGTCAGAAGCAGAGTCATAAGCACCCTAAAAATGATGCGCTTTGGGGTTCTGATACTTATTACTTACTAAGTGTTCATTGAGGGTTTAGGATTTGTGGTTTACTTACTAAGTCCCCGTTGAGGATTTAGGGTTTAGGGTTTACTTACTAAATCCTCTTGAGGGTTTAGGGTTTACTTGCTAAGTCCTCTGACCTTCCAAGCAAGCTTCAAACCCTGAACCTCAGGATATGGGGAAGCTACGCCGTCCTCATCTTCGGCGATCGCAAGGATGCGGGTGTCCAGGGTAGAGGCTTTCTGGGTCGGCTTCGGTTTAGGGGTTTGAGAACCGTAAACCCTTAACCCTAAACCCCAAACCCTAAACCGCAAACCAGACCCTAAAACTCAAAACCCAAAACCTCAGAACCCTAAACCCTGCGCCCCCTGGAACTCCCACTAATATAGAGGCCTTAATAATTAGAATAGGGTTTGGGGGTATGTTATACTATAATTTAATTATAATAAGGAACCCCCACAACCCTATAGAAATTATTGAGGCCCTTACATTATGCTAATCAGACAGGGCCCCGTATTAGGCCCACAATCAGCAGGAGGTTCTGATCCCAAGCTTCTTTGCACTTTTGCTGGGCTCCTAGTTCAGGGTTGAGGGTTGGGGGTTTATGGCACTTCACGGCTTTGGTAAAGGGGCCTGAATTATAATTAGAGTAGGGTTAGAGTAGAATGATAATAGCGAACCCCTACGGAAAAATATTGGTAATTATAGGGGCGCCATATTCAACGAGCTTGAGGGGGGTTAGGTGTCTCGGAACTGGGATTTTCTGAGGCTTTTCAGCACCCTAGGACGTGGTAACAAGTTACTTTATAGACTTATAAATAGAGAACCCCAAGTCGAATTCCTTTTCAGGTGCTTATAACTCTACTTGTTACCTACATACTACGTCCCCGGTTCCTCCAATCTAAATCCTAAACTCTAAACCCTAAACCGTAAATCCTAAACCCTAAATCCTAAACCCTAAACCCTACACCCTAAACCCTCCAAGCAATCTCCAGAACAGACCTGAGCCAGAAGTTGAAACCCCACATCCTACCAGGACCCCCTTAAGTGCCCGTTTAGGGTTTAAGGGTTTAGGGTTTAGGGTTTAGGGCGTCTGCCTGCGTGGGGCTGAATATCCATGCACCGATGGCGCCACCCCACTTCCAGGGATGTGTGGGCGGTGGCGCATCCTGCGCCCAGCGACCCAGGCATGAAGTCGTTAAAGAATCCATCGCAACTGGGATTTCTTTAATTTTTCCCGCCCGCTCTGAGAAGTCACAGGCTACCACCCAAATTACTTCCTGTTAAAAAAAGCGTTGGGTTTAGGGTGTTCCCATCTAAGGAAAAATCAATGTACACTGTAAGGGTGTGTCTGACCACCCTAGTAATGGGTGGGAACGGCCCAAGCAGGCCGGGTGGAAATTTAGGGTTTAGGGTTTAGGGTTTAGGGCTTAGGGTTTTGTTTTAAGGGCCCTTTTCCGTCTGCTCTTGTCTGAGCTCAAGAATCCTCATTCGAGGAGAGCTTTGGGGATGTGGGTTTAGGGTTTAGGAGTTTAGGGTCCCTGGCCCCTAAACCCTAAACTCTACACCATACAAAGAAAAAAAGAAGAGAAAGCAAAACGCGAACTTGGTACCGGCTATGGATTACGGGGCGACCCCACACACAGCACACGATACGAACAGCCGGACAGCCGGGAATTGGGGGGGGGACTGACCCGAGAACAGCTATCCAGACCTGTTTCGAAGTGCCGGAATCAGGTCCAGCCCGTGGATGTTAGCAATGCAGATGACGGTTTAGGGTTTGGGGTTTAGGGTTTAGGGTTGGACTGCGGCAGACCTTCCTAACGTAACGTGACAGGCGCTCCCGAAACAAGCCACAACGGTACCCTAAACCCCAGACCCAAAACCTTAAACCCTTATACCCAAAACTCTAAACCCTAAAACTCAAGTACCCGCTGCCCCAACACGCAAAAGTCGGTGTCAGTGTTTAAAAGGCTGCTGACGGCTATGCCAAAAAACGGCCGCAGGTTCTCATGGTAGGGCTTAGGGTTTAAGGTGGCTGGCAAAGACCTGAAGATATTATTCTAGAGAACTGTGGTTCTTCCGGCAAACAGGAAGGCCGAAAATTGCATCCGGTTTTCATGATAGGGTTTAGGGTTTAGGGTTTAGGGTTTAGGGTTTAGTTAGGGTTTAGGGTTTTAGGGTTTTCATGACGTTCGGAGCACCGACCCCTGAGTCTCACGGACCCTTTTCTGTGATCTTGCGCAGTCCTGCATGGAACCCAGAGACTCCAATATCCCTTAATAAAGGAATATACCTTAAATCATATTAGAGATCCTACTATAATTTAAGGTATATTCCTTAATTAAGGGATATTGGAGTCTCTGGGAACTTCCATCCGCTCTGGAATGAGGTGCAGGGCAGCTTTTTCATCAGACCCAAGCAGCACTCCAGAGCCGCTTGGCCGCAGGTTTGATCGTGGGCTTGAGGCAGAGGGTTTAGGGTATAGGGTTTAGGGTTTAGGGTTTAGGGTTTGGGGTTTAGGGTTTAGTATAGGGTTTAGGGTTGAGGGTTTAGGGTTTAGGGTTTAGGCTTGCAGGGGTGGCTTGGCTGCTGGGGTGGTATTTTTTGTGCTCCGCGCCTGCCCCGGCCACCCCGCTTGCGAGCGCAGCGGGAAATCAACAGGAATCGGCTGGTGTACGGACCAGTCCCAATACAGCCCGACGGCCAGACGACAAAGAAAAACACCACTTCCCGCTACAACCAAACCGGCAAGCCCTGAAAAGCCAGCCCCGAACCTCCTGAACACCCCCAAAACCTCTGAAAAGCCATTTCCTAAATAAAAAATAACGGTTTTGGGCTCAGGGCTTAGGGTTCAGAACATAACACCCCAGATCTAAAATCCTGTCTAGAAAGAAAGCATAACAGCCTACAAAGAACATAACCAGACTTCAGAACCCAAAGCAAACCCTAAACCCTAAACCCTAAACCTTAAACCCCACACCCTAAACCCTAAACCCTAAACCTTAAACTCCACACCCTAAA
>CAJNDV010034526.1:0-14116 GCA_905221635.1 Symbiodinium sp. CCMP2456 | reverse complement strand
GTAGTAGTCGTAGTAGTAGCAGTAGCGGTAGCAGTAGCAGTACTAGTAGTAGTTGTGGTAGTAGTAGTAGTAGTAGTAGTAGTAGTCGTAGTAGTAGAAGTAGTAGTAGTAGTAGTAGTAGTAGTAGTAGTAGTGTAGTAGTAGTCGTCGTCGTCGTGGTGGTGGTGGTGGTGATGGTCGTCGTAGTCGTGGAATAGGACTCGGACTCTATAACTCTGACGCTTAGACGTGGAGGCATCTCCGTACTCAGCTGAAGCCTCGGAGCTTTCCGTCAAACCAAGTAATTTCGGGGCTTTAGGGGGTATCCCATACTATAGTTCTACTAAGGAGCCCCCAAAACCCTATTATAACTATTAACGCTCCTACATTAGCACTGCGACTGCAGGGTTGATGAATCAACAAGCCGGTTTTTGTCATTACATACGACTTACTTTCGAGTATGTTTGTTCTTCAGTTGTTGTCTCTTGCTTTACTGTATGTTAATGGCTTGATTATGTAGTGTTTAATATTCAGCTTTCTATCATCTGTATCATATCATACGTAATATTATATGTTTCGGAGTAGTTTTCTGTACTAGTTGTTTCATGTGATATGTATATAGGTTCTGTTAGATATTACACACACGCACACACACACACATACATAATCATATTAAGAATAAGAATAAGTAATAATGATAATAGTAATATATATATATATTAATACTATTATAAGATAATTATTGTTGTAATTACTACTATCAGTATGACTATTACAGTATTATCATTACTACTGTTTCTATTATCATTATTATTACTTTAGTATTATTATCACTTTTACTACTTATATATATATATATACATACTGCATATATTTATATACAGCAGATTTGTGACATAGTAGATTCGTAACATAGTTTTAAGTTCTACAGTATGCTCTAATGGAATATGTTATGTGGTATATATTGTAGATCTTACATTATTTCGTGTGCTGTATCTTGTTTATAATCTAATATGTACTACTTACATGTTACAAAATTCAGCTTTATTAATGATGCATGGTATAATTGGTATATTTACGGCTGTATACTTTGGAAAAACTGAGTTCAGATTGTATGTCCTGTACTTTACATTATATACTTTATGTTGTCAACTGTTGACTGTCTTTACGTGTTATGTGTGATTCAGATTTGCGTGTGTTGTGTGCTAGGAGTTATAGGTCATGTGTGTATTTAGCATAAGATGTATAACTATATGTATATATGTATACATACATACACATAGATGCAGTTGTACATACGTAAATATGTTTTCCAAACTTCACATGGTATTTGTTGATCTTTTATGGCCTGTGTGCCATGTTTGAATATATGTTGCACGCTGCCTGTTAAAGAGATCATGGTTGTTCAGTGGCGCCCTTTGCATACATGTTCTCTATGATGCCGCGCGATGTGGTTTGACGTAGGCTTTCATGCGCCTTCTCGTCGCTTTCCTCGGCTGCCTGGACCTTCTCTTGACCAGGGGCTTTGGAATTTGATCTTTTGGACCCCGAGCGTCCGGGGTTCTGGGCATGGCATATAGAACCCTAAGGGTCCATGTACCCAAATAGTATATTACTTAGGCCCCAAAGTACCTATATAGGGACTACATTGAGGCCAAAGTATATACTATTTGGGTACGTGGACCCTTAGGGATATAGAAGCCGCATGGCACGGCCACGGCGTGCAATGTCTTCGGCCACGAGATCGTTTCAGGATCCTTGGAGGCGTCTTGGCTAAGCATGCTTTTTCTATGCCGAGTACTCAGAAGTAGAGAAAACAGCTCTGACGGAGGCCAGATGGAACGACGGATGGGTGTGTATATGCACCACGAAAGCTCAATACGGTAGACCTGTTCTCCGCGAGCTGGGTGTGGCCTCTAGAGCAGCTTGCTTAGGGCTAGGGTTCAGTTTCTTACGGGTCTTGAGTCTAGGGTAAGCCTAAGCCTTTGCAGCTTTTCGGCAATTGCAGTCTTTTTGCTAGCTTGGCTTTTTGATCGGGCGGTGTACATTGTGAGGCTCGCTGTAGCCGGAAAAACGCAGGGTCAGCGATCACTGACCACCTGCCCGTTAGCATGTTGCCTAGAGCCTAAACCCTAAACCCTAAACCCTAAACCCTAAACCCTAAACCCTAAACCCTAAACCCTAAACATCCTAGCCTACATGTTCAAGCCCTAAGCCCATGAAAGCCCGAAAGCCCGGCACCCGTAACCCCCAAAGGCCCCTAAACTACCCTAAAACGACGTAATATAGGGGCCTGAACAATGACCTATATTATTTTGGGTGTTCCTTAGTGTAATAATAGTATAATGGGCCCCAAAACCGTATTCTAATTATTAAGGCTATAGTAGGTCTGCCCCATAGGGTCGAAGACAAGCGAAAGACGGCTCCGCCCCGTGAGCTTCGAACGCACGTTCACGCCGGCAGGCACAGGTCTACGTCAGTACGCACTTTCTGCTGGTGGGGGTGTCGGTAGTTTTAGGCACTTAGGTACATATACCCATATCGTGCAGGTGTATATACACATATATATATATAGATACATATTACATACAATTGCTTCTATTTGTAGATGCATGCGTATGTATATGTAGATGTATATTTAATGTATATGCTGGATAGAGATATAGACAGATCTCTTCAGATCTCCCTACAGTGCTGTTTCATTGTTGGCTTACCTCTTACCTGTCCCTCAGCGGTACAAAGGCCAATTGGTAGAAGGTGCCCCCTCTAGCGGGTTACTGTAGGGCTGAGGGCAAACCTGAGTTAATATTCCTGAGTTGTGCAAGATGGTACCTGGGAGAAGTTATGGGTGGCAATCCCCGAACGGAAATGTAATATAGGGGCCGGGATAACTGCCAATACTGTTTCGACATTGTTCCTGAGATTCCTTGTTATGACTGTGGTGCAAGACACTCCCACACCGACACTCCCAAACCAGATTCTAAGTCTGACCCCCCGCCCACCCCCGCACCAAACTCTTCTAGCAACCCTTAGAGTAACCCGTATCGGACCCTTCCATGAAACCCTATCGAACCTTTTCTAAATCTTAAGGGCCCTTCATTATGTGCAGGTTCCTCAAAACTCTAGGAGGTGCTACAACAGGGGGTTCAGGGGTTTAGGGTTTGGATTCAGATCACCCGGGTTTAGGGTTCAGATCACCGTACTACATAAGTGTCCATGCACCTTTATAGTCTTTACTTATTAGTATGAGGTTATGAGGTTTATTAATAAGGCTCGAACATGTTTTCTACATAGGTATTTTCGGTCCAACGGGTATGATATACTGTAATGGCACATGGACCCTTAGGGTAAAGGTTCATGACGGGCTTAAGCTTAAGCCATCTAGATTGGCCAGCAAACACTCATGTAATTAAAGTGCTGACATTTGCACCCCTTATACAGTGACACTTCAAGAACTCCTTATAATGACCCTTGCGATCCTCATAGTGTCCTTCTACATACTCCTAGTGCCTGCAGGGAGATGTATAGTACGGCAGCCTTTGACGGCACGCGACGGACGTGCGTGGAGGGGAAGCTGAGGACGTTTGTCACAATTTGTAAAGGTACGGACGCTTGTTGGAAAGGCCTGGTTTGAGGTTTAGGGTTTAGGGTTTAGGGTTTAGGGGTATGCACGAGAACGCAAAGTAAAGGTTCACTTCCGAGTGAAGCTTAGCTGACATGCTTCTGGAAAGTAGGCTGCGATCTCAATCCGATTCCGATAGAGCACTGGCAACACCAGAGAGCACGCCAGTGCGGATGCAACCATCAAGATAGTTTCAGGCGGATCCATTGTTGCATGTTTCGCTGAACTAACCATGCACACAGTATTTGGTGCCGGACTGGTACACTCCGGTCTTGCGCGAGTAACGGTGCGCCGCCAAAGGCTATGGGGGCCTAAATATTTACTTATATTATTGTTAGGGCTCCGTATTAGAATTATAGTACAATGGAGCCCAAAGCCCTAATCAAATTAATAAGGCCCCTACATTACATCCTTCCCTGCATCCCCTGACGGGTCCTGACGCCCGCATGCCTGGCCCTTTAATCGTGATGTCAAGACCGGACACAGCCGCAGTAGTTAGCACCCACAACAGCTGTCTGAAATACTTAGAACCTACCGCCTCAAACCATAAAATCTGAAATCGGAGCAAAAGCTTACGACCGTAATCTTGCCAAATCTGCAGACGGAGCATGCAACATGACCGTGTGTAGTGACAAGCCTTCGAGCATCTTCGAGCTAAAGGCTTATGGTTCAAGGGTTTGCGAGCTGTAATACCTGGGCATGGGCATATTATAGTCCGTTTTCTAGTAACGGACCTCGAGGAACAGTAGTATTCTCCAGGCCCACCCTACCTTTACCAAAAAGGTGGGGTTTAGGCCAACGGCGAGTCCAGGATTTCGTCTTCCCGGGGTTTAGGGTTTACCGGTCTAAGGGTCTAGGGTTTAGGGGCTTAGGGCTTACCATTTAACCTTTTAATGGTTTCGGCTGTCGGCCTTTTAGCTTTGGCTGACTGTTTTCGATGTTCGGCCTGGTCCGGCGATGTCCGTTTACCACAAAGCGGAAAGCCAGCTCCTCGAGGGCATCTTGCAAATGTGTAATAGCATCCCGCTATGCCTAGGTTTTGAGTTTAGGGTTCAGGGTTTAGAGCAACCCCTAAACCCTAAACCGACAAGCTTAGAGAGCATCTTAGGGCTTTCAGCGACATTCCTTAGGAAAGGAAGGAGTTTCGCACGCGGCTTCACGATGCTCGATAGCTGCTTGAGCTCTAGGTCCCTGAACCTTATCAGACTTGTAAGACATACCTATAGTCTCCATTGTAGTTCCTTTTTGGGGTTACCTTATAGGATGGGTCAAACCAAAAAAAGGAACTACAATGGAGACTATAGGTACTACATCTGCAATCCTACGGCCAACTGCTTAGTAGTCACATACTGCCTTCAAGATCTTAACCTATCGACACAACCACACCCTACACCCGCAACCCCAAAGCCTAAATCCTTAACCGCAACTGCAACCAAGTCTTTGATTTCTGGCCACATGGGACCCATTGGGCAAGGCTCACAGTGTGTTGAGTAATCGTGTTCGTAGTCGTCTAGAAGTTACTTTTCAAGATAGTAATCATTCAATCTTAATCCCGTATTATTACTGCCTGAATACTTGGTATCAGTGGACCCATATCGCCCCACAGTACCTTTACGAGACTCGACCCCAATACCCGGTTCGAATCATTCAGGGCTCTGTAACCTAAACCGCCCTTTTCTACTTGTCGGCATGCGGGGAAGGCCCACCTTCCCCTCGGCTAGCATGGCCCTGAATGCTTGGGTTTAGGGTTTCGGCTTTAGGCCCCAAGTTTTAAGCATTTCCTCTTGGGAAGATGCCGCGGGGTGGCTTGCGCCGCAGATCCTGCAAGATCGATCTTGTCTACCATGGCAGTCAGAGGAATGAGCCCTCGAGTAAAGGTGTGTAGTCCCGGGCTTTAAGATTTTTTAGGTCATATAGTGTTTAGTTTCCTTCCGGGACTTCGACAGCTCTGGGTTTTGCTCGACGCTTGTTCTGGGAATGTACGTATGCACGTATCTATGTGTGTGTGTGTATGTATGCATGCTACTTGTGTTTTATCATAGTGTTGCATTTTCATACTCTATCACGCTATATGAGGCTATACGGGATTATATTATCACATTATGCAATTTTGTTATGATATGTTATACCATATTATGTCCGCGATATGATCGCACACTTAAGTGCCATGCTGAGCACTGGACAGAAAGCTTGTTTTCCCTGCCTGCAGTGCCGAACTGGAAGCCACATTCGGAGCCCTGCCTGCATCATTGAGTATCTTGTTTTGGGGCTTACCTAAAGCAAGCACAAAACCCAAGCCTAAGGCTCTAAGGCTGTTCAGTGCTTGTTTTCTGCCGGGTTTATGATGTCAGGGTGTTGTGTGGATGTTGGGTTTTCGGTTCTTGCAGTTCCAAATTTCAGGTCTTTGAGGCTTTGGGATTTTAGGGTTTAGGGCTTAGGGTTTGGGGTTTAGGGTTTAAGATTTTAGATGCTTTGTCAGGATGTGACCAGACACCCGCAAGTCTTAACGTACCCCCCTAAAGTAACACCTGAAACCCTCAATCCTAAACACTTTAAACAATGTCCTCAACCCTAATCCCCTGTAGTAGCCATCATGGAAGTCGTAGAGTAACCGCATCCGAGGTTTCTTCGGCCTACATGACCGATGCCGTTTCTTGCCTCTGCTGGGCTAAGGGGCTTTGTGTTTAAGGTCTAGGCCTTTTAGGGTAGAGTGCAGATGTTGAGTTTGGGGTTTAGGGGCTTAGGCGTTTCAGTGCTTCAGCATTTTATAGGGATTTCCAGCAGCTGTGCCGATTTGGAGTTTGAGGGCCCTCAGAATAAGGGTCATGTTTGAGTCCTACGTTTTATGGTCTAGGGCTTCGCGATGTTTACGGTCTAGCTGCTCACGGGCGGAACTACAATGGAGACTATAGGTAGGGTTGATCTCCCTCTTTCCTAAACCCGACCAGATCCCGCAGCTCCGATGGTCGCAGAATCCCGATGCTCCCACTCGCAGAGATCCCGTAAACGGGGGCTCCTTGTATCAGGATGTTAGGAGTTGCGGGGGATCCTACCATCCCGGGTTGAGTAGGCATTATAGTCGACGTTATGTCGAGGATCGGCGAAAAGCGGGATGGGGTTGGGCTTTTCACACAATCCTGAACTCCTGAACAGTCCTTTTGTCTTGCGAAGGGGTGAGGGGAAGTTAAAGCGCACATCGTGTTCTCGAGGCCCCCGTCATCGAGCTTGAAAGACAGAGTCCTGACATTGAAGCAACAAGTTTCAAGATATCGATACTGAGCACTTGCTTTAGAGTTAACAAGCATAATATCTACAGATCTCTACATTCTAAATCAAGCACTGCAGTAGAACAGTAGCCGAGAAGGCAACCTTGACCGCGGGGCTGACAACACAATCTGCCATGATAAAAGGGGCTTTTACCTGTAGCCCAAAAAACCTACCTTTTTAAGGACCTATATATATATATATATATAGAAACCACAATGAGGAACCCTAAAAAGGTACGTTTTTTCGGCTACAGGTAGGGTTTAGCGCAACGCTTTTGGGGCCTTGTCTACGCAGGCTCAACAGCTCGGGGAACACTGGCCAAGGGCTCAGCCGTGTCACAGGACCTCCAAGACTACCTTTAGGGTTTAGGGTTTAGGGTTTAGGGTTTAGGGTTTTGGCTGAACTTTTCATGGAGTGACTTGAGGGCCTCTGTAATAGAACCATAAACCCTAAAGCCTATAAGCCCTAAGCCCTAAACCGTGGCGTGTTTAGGGCACAGCAGCAGGTACTTGGGGAGCCTCGAGGTGCTGTAAGGTTCAGGAAATGGCATCTCGAGATTTGGGAGTTTCAGAAATTGGGGATACCTTATTTTGGGGTCCTTATAATAAGATCCTATTATTTGGGGTACTATATTAGGGTCCCCTATTTTCGGAAACCCCCATTTGAGTTTTTGGGGTGACATAGGGACCTGACTTATTAGCTAGTTGCCACCATTCGCCACTATTGCTCCTCAGGATGTCTTGACATAGTTGCACCATACCCTAAACCCTAGTCTGAACATTCAGGGCACGACATTGCCCAGTATCCTGCAAGCAACCTAGGCTTACGAGGGCGATGCAGATGGAAATGCCGCAATTTCGGAAAGTATGCAAGTACAGTGTCTGTCCTGTCTCATATTTTCCAGTGAAGCTTCTTAAACCCAGCCGCACAGACCCTCAGCCTAAGCGGTTGGGGTTTAGGGTTTATGGGTTGAGGGTCCCAAGAAAATAAGCTAAGCTTTGAACAGCACAAAACCCCTGTACCCGACGCCGCGATTGTCAGCACTTTAGATTTGATGGCGGTCCACTTGGGAGGCGGATCCTGCTATGTGGGCGGTTGTCAAAATTAGGGTCCCTTTTTGGGTCCTTATTATAATACGGCACCTATTATTTAGGGTACCCCAAAAGGGACCATAATTTTGGCAACTACCCATGTGTGTAGGGAATCCTAATTTTCGGGATGTCCCGAATGCGGCAGTTGACAGCCGAACGACAGCCTTCGACAATACATAGTCTTCGCATAGCAACATACAATGCATCATTGAAATCTCGGAGCACTTTGCAAACACGTTGGATAGATAGTACTACCTGCCAAAAAACAGAACAGCATATCGTACGTAGGTACATGCATACTTACACAGACAAGTGAACTTACATGTGATCACGCACACATATATATTTATATACTGGGTCATGTTTATAGTCTTAACCATTTGCCGGGTCGGGTTCGTCCTTGCAGTCAATCATTGTCTAATGTGCTCTCATGTTCATGCATGCACTGCATGTCTATATATATATATACATACACACATATGTTCTTGCATATGTATATATATATATATATACATGCATATACACACATACATACATCTATCTATATATATATATATGCGCGAATACAAATGCAAGTGCAGTTCGAAATGCAAACGTAGGTTTAAGTTTGTGTGTATGCGTGTGCATGCATATATTCACACTTAACATGTGTGTGTATACATATATATATATATATATCGCTATATGTGTGTGCATGCGTACGAATAAACCGTTATGTGTGCACACACATGTTCATTTACATTTGCGCAGGTAGGTTGGTAGATAGATAGGTGGATAGATCGATAGTTGGTGGGTAGATAGACAGGTAGAGAGATCGTTAGATACGTAGTTAAATAGATAAACAGATATCTAGATGGATAGACAGATAGTTAGTTAACTAGGCAGGTAGATAGGTAAATAGTTAGGCGCATAGTTAGAGGGGTGGATACATAGATCGCTAGACCGAACAGACGGACGGATAGTTCGATGGCTAGATAGACCGACAGATAGATAGGTTGCTCGACAGCTAGACATGTATACCTATATACATAAATATATATATATACATATATATATATATCTCTCTCTCTCTCTCTCTGTAGATACTAGGTGTCAACTCCAGACAAGTCCCAGGCCTCATCACGCAAGCAGTGTTGCGCCAGCTTCCTTCCAACAAACGGCGTGCACCTAAGATGTACGGTTCAGACTTCAGGATATGGTTTTCCGGGAAATCTGGATTCTTGTACATGTTGTTGGAACCTAGTTAGCATCAGCATGGTCGGGGGTATATTGTGAGGCATACGCTTTCCTTGTTATCACAGCGGTGTTGAACAACTTTCCTGAACAATGCCAAACCCTAAACCAGTCCTAAACCCTAAACCCTACGGAGCGCAGGTGTGCTGTGCATTGTTCGCTGCGAGGGTCTAGGGGTGTGGGGCTGGAGGAGCTCCGGAGTGGTGATCACATTTATCCTGTCGGGTTTAGGGCTTTGGGGTTTAGGGTTTAGGGGTTTAGGGTTTAGGGGTATTTGGGGTTTAGGGTTTAGGGTTTAGTTGAACTTGGTGGGTGGTTCTACTAGAACCTTGACATGCCGCCCCTCTGGAGATGGACCCGCTTGTCCTTTCTTCGGATTGACCCTCTCTTCTCTGTGTCATGACCCTAAACCCTAAACCCTAAACCTTTATACTAACTCATCCATTCCTGTGACTGTTGGCAGCTGGAACTGGTGAGATGGCACAATGATTTCAGGATCAGGAAACGGTCACACGCCAGCTACCATCCCGCTGCCTGTTGGCAGTTTCGCATCGTTCGGGAGATATCGCGATCTGAAAGCCCACAGCAGTTTCAACGGGCCACTACAGCAGATGCCTGTTACTGACGTCATGTTTGAGGCTGAGGTGGCATGGCAAGTTTGAGAGACACAGTCGCGCAGCTGCCCTTCTAAACGCGAGACCCTGCCTTAGCAGGGATACCGTGGGGTGAGGGGTCGGCCACGCGCAACCATATAATTTAGGGGCCCTCATAACTAGAGTAGGGTTTTGGGGCCCATTGTACTATAACTAAAATAAAATCAGGAGCCCCCAAAATAGTATTGGTAACTATTTAGGCCCCTATACTACAGAGCAGCAAAGAAAGCATGTCGAGCCCACCCCAAAGGACACATGCACACGACACAAAACATACGTGAGGGAGAAGCATGAGATCAAAGGCTGCTGTGGCGACGCCCAGGAGCCTCCGGAGAGCAGCAAACCAAGCATGTAGAACCCACAAGGGCAGTTTTTTCAATTAGGGTCCTTTTTCAGGCCCCCAATATAGTACGGCATGGACCCTAAAAGGGACCCTAATTAGAGAACTACCCACAAGAAAGGACACTCACAAGCCAAACAGAAAGCGAAACACAGACATCGGCAGATAGCGTTTGCAAATAAGCACCAACAGCGACAAGCAAGGATGAATCGTCCATGCTAGTTTCAACGGCTCTTTCGCTCCTGTGCCATCGTGAATCTAAGCCCCAACGATCTGATGGGTGAGTAGAGGCTAATAAAAACCTAAATAATTGCAAATTCAAACTTTGGGGGTTCCTTATTATAGTTGTAGTATAATATACTATTTTGGGGGTTCCTTGTTATAGTTAGAGTATAACATAACCCAGAACCCTATTCTCATTATTACGGCCCCTACATTACGGAGGCTGCGCGAGAGTTGTGTTCAATGGCTCTGTGACGCTGTCTTATGCTATACTAGAAAGTCTTGCGACCCTGAGCCAACTCCCGCTTTCATCTGGGATGGATCCTTTCGCGGTTGGCACAAGATGATCTAGGTTTAGGGTAAGGGGTTTAGGCTTTAGTGTTTACGGTTCGTATACCCTAAACCCCTAAACCCTAAAGTATGAACATCCTGAACGGCACCAGTGCTCAGGGCCCCCTATCAGCTCATGCACGAGTGCTTGCTGCCCAGGCAGGGGGCGGGTGCTCGGTGGTGTTGGGGCTTTAGGGTTTAAGGTTCAGGGTATTCAGTGTTTAAGAGTTGAGGGTTCAGGGTTTTAGGGTTTAGGAGTTTAGGGTGTAGGGCTTCAAAGGCCCTGTTGAAATGAGGGAACACTGGGAATACATTTCCTTATAGTAACAGGCTCTTGCGGGGACAGCTAATATGGGGGCCTTACTGGTTAGAATAGCATTAAACTATAATTATAACAAGGAACCCCTCAAAATAGGTAATCATTCCATTATACTATAATTACAACAAGGACCCGCCGTCCCCCCCCCCCAAAAAAAAGTAATTATTTAGGGCCCCTACATTAATGATTCTGAAGAGCCAAAGCATGAACATCAAGGCAGGCCCCTAAGCCCGAAACTGCCCTAAACCCTGAACCCCGAAAACTATCCCCCAAACCCCTAGGGCCCTACACACCTAAACGCCTAAACCCCCAAAAACCCTAAACCCCCAAAACCCCTAAACCCCTAAACTCCCAAAACCCCTAAACCCGAAACCCCTAAAGCCCTAAGCCCTAGCCTTAGATCAGGGGTTCACCCCCAAACCGTAAACCCTAAACTCACCTGTAAGGGGGACTCCGGGAAACTCGGGCGACGGGAACTCCGTAGTCAGGTTGATGTGGCCTACGAGCGACCATGTGGGATGATTTCGCTTTACTGCATCCCCTAATCTCATCTTGTACGTACTAGTTGCTACATGTACTTATCTTTATCTCATCTTATACAACATATTGTTTGCTATCTGATCCTATCCTTTCTTCTTTTATGCTATCTTATCTGGCTGTTTTTCTGTTGCATCATGTTTTTCATTTTTTTGTTTCCCGAAAGGCGCTTTAGGGGCCTGGGCAGTCTGTCATGCCGTTCACCTTAAGGCCCGTGCACATCAGAGCTTAGATGGCAAACCCTAAAACCCTACAGCCCTAAAGCCCTAAACCCTAAGCCCTAAAACCCTAGACCCCAAACCCTAAGACCCTAAACCCGAAATCCCAAAACCCTAAAACCCTAAACCCTAAATTCCAAAACCCTAAAACCTTAAAACCCTAAACCCAAAACCCTAAAACCCTAAACGCTAATTCCCAAAACCCTAAACCCTAAACCCTAAATCCCAAGACCCTAAACCCTAAACCCTAAATCCCAATACCCTAAACCGCTTTGTCTGCGAAAGCCGAAGAGCAAAGGCCCCAAACCCCAGAAGCCTGAAACCCGAAAGTCCGAAGCTCGACGGCTCGTCTATATACATATACACACATGTAGTTATATATATATATACAGATATAGATATAGACATACATATACATATACATATAAGTATCCGTACATACATACATACATACATACATACATACATACATACATACATACATACATTGTACATACATACATATATATATATATATATACATATTTGTTTTCACAACAAAGTGTAACAGGAAATTTCTATAGTGTCACATTATTGGTATGTGTTATATATATATATATATATGTATATACATACATATGTGTGTATGTGTGCATGTGTGTTTGATTCAGCTATACTTGAAATGTAAGCTAGTGTTGAAACTTGCTGATCATTGTCACTGCTGCTAGGAGGCGCCGGCCGGCTATCGAGTGCTGATTGACCTGTGAAGCCGATTTGGGTTTCAGATTCAGGCGAACCAGAAGTTTTCATCGGAGTGTCGGAGAACCGACACGGATGAACATGAACGGACCTGCTTTGCGACATGATCTCATCCCAAATGCAAGACAGTGGGTTTAGGGTTTAGGGTTTAGGGTGTCCATTGTGATTTGCAGAGCCATAAACCCTCAATCTTAAACCCTAAGCCCGTAAACCAAAAGGGTCTAGTGCGAGATGAGCGCCCGTCAAACAGGACAAAGCAGGACAGCACTGTGGCTTAAGTGCCACGAGCATAATCACCCAGAGGGCCCAATATGTCATAGTCAAGGAGTAGGCTCTGAGTATGGAGGCACCCCTTGAGCCCGGAACCTAGAGGCATGCACCAAAAAGAAGTACGAAGATCTGATTTGTGGGTCTCTCTGGAGTTATGCCTCAATAGCCGAATGCGACCGCAATGGTCCTTTCGTCTATATAGGCTCGTTGCACATAAGGACATAGCATCCTTAGATGCTTGCACATGAGGGCCGCGACCCGTCGTCATGTGCAATTTACGTGCTGGTGCATGCTGTTGATGGACAGACCCCTGCATCGGTGAAGTGTTGTTGGTTTTGTTTTGCCGTGCACGAACTACCTTGAGTATTTGTACCCTACTTAAGCGCAGCATGGGTGTTGCATTTCATCATTTTCTCAGTATGAAAGTCCGGCGAAACATCGAACCACTGATACATATATATATATATATATGTTTTATCTATTTATGTGTGATGTGTTTGTTTTTCATATATATATATATATGCACACACGTGCATATGTGTAAATACAAGTAAGTAAATAAATGAACAAGTGTGCGCAATATATATATATATATACACATACATACATACATACATACATACATACATACATACACATACGTCTACATACTACATATACCCATTCATTTAAGTTCTTATATATGGTATATGATAGGAGTATATATATATATATATATATATACACCCATATCTATGTAGGCCGGCAACAATCGGATCCACCGAGGAAATCCCCAAAGGTGCCCCTACGTCTAAGAAAGCCCATGTTGGAAATTCTTAAAGGAGCCCGTAAAACAAACTGTTTCAGGAAACTTATCAGGAGACCCTGGGCTCGATAACCGCAGTTCAGGGTTTAGGGTTTAGGGTTTAGGGCCTGATACACACCATGGATGATGCAGGACATGTGCATCAGCTGTATCAGACAGGTCGCTCGTAGTTGGCGCTGCTACCTCTTCTCGTGATGATGCAGGGTTTATCTTAACCCAAAATCACCTACCCTTTTTAAGGACTCATATAAAGAAATCATAAGACGGACACCCTAAACCCAAAACCCCCCGAAAAGGCAGGTTGTCTAGGGCCCAGGTAAGGTTTCCAAGTAGGGGGTCAGGGTTTCAACGTCGAGGCCAAGGGCCTCGGCGCCAGGTCAAGAGTTTCGGGCCTTTTTTTGGAGGGGGGTTTAGGGTTTAGGGTTTAAGGTTTAGGGTTTAGGGAGGGGTCTTAATAATTAGAATAGTTTTTTTTTTTTTTTGTGGGGGGGG
>CAJNDV010034525.1:0-20036 GCA_905221635.1 Symbiodinium sp. CCMP2456 | reverse complement strand
ATGACCTCTGCGGTCTGATGGGACTAGGGTCTTTGTAGGGGTTCGTTTGCGGTTTCTACTCGATGATCGGGTGATATCAAACCGCTGCACATCTCTGGTCATCGACCAGGCTGTGCGATTTAACCCATCGTCTTTGACGGCGGTCGCTTGAAATAGCGCGATGATGCATCACTCCACGTATCAGCATTCTGGAAAGGAAAAGTCCGAGTGATGGAACATGTTCATATTCAACACGCAACAAGAGCTAGGTCTAGTGCCAGTTTCCGTCACTGTTTGAGTGCTTGTGTGTCCGATATGTGTTCTGTAGGCTAACATTTTCACCAACAGGCAGTGCCATCGACGTGGATTTTCACCACTGGATGGTGGCATCAGCAGCCAACGAGTACCGATTCATCTTGTGGGATCTGAGGACCTCGCTTGTTTCGGCATGGGTTGATTTCCGACCCTCAAGACTGGACCTTGACAATCTACGAGCTTTTTTAGCCGTGTGACCGGGGCCGAGGCTTGCTGAGCACGGGTTGCGGACGCAGCAAAATCTTCCTCACGATGCCACAGCTCCCGGCATCTAAAATCCTGCTATACCCCTTGACAGCTAAACCTAATTCGGCAAGGCTTAACTACCACAAGGCGTCGGAAGGCTGGTGGAACACCGTCACTTGCGCAAGAAGAGACTGCTGTAAACAAATTTCGGGTCTGAAAGCAGCAGCAGCAACCACACAGGTTCAAAGTGTTGCGAAAGCTGCGTTACTCGCACATGAAACGACCGTCGCTGTTGGCAGCTTTCAACTGCGCAAAGTACGGAGGGCCGCCAGGTCCAGGCAAGCAAGTCGAAGTTTTATCTTGCAATTTCCAACGTAAGGCCGCTTCTGCACAGGGACACGCTCTAAGGCTATTGGTTTGCAAGTCGACCTACATGGCGCTGAAGGGGACATTGTACATGAGAATCTCGTTCTGCCGGCCGCTTGCAATTCGCTTGAAAAGCTCATAGTCGCAAATGATGCACTCGCAAAGTTATGCTCTCTCTTCACTATCGTGCCACAAGACAAACGCCGCAGAAGCCTCCTCAATCTTTAGTATTATCATCATGTGCCGTGTTGCCATCGCGCGTGGCAAAGTTGCTCAGCAATGCGGAAGCCTGTTGCTGTTGAGCCACCGCACGAAGACTGTTCGAGTAAACTTGCTAAAGCCATCGCACCTGAGAGAGGGCTGGTTTCTTGAATTCACGGCTAGGGTTTTGTTGTTGCCAGCCTCAACTTATACGACGTCTTCTGTTTTTCCCGGATTTGCCGGCTGCTCTGCCGGCTGTGTTGGCTTGACATTATCCCTCTGACAGGAAGCGTTGCCAGTTTGCAATGTGTGAAACTCCTGGTCACAACCCGAACTGAGACTTGGCTTGTTCGTCGCTGTGCTTGGGGAGCTAGGTCAGGAAGCGATTTTGGGTCTAGCTTCGAGGCCTTGCGATGGATTGGGAAAGCAAAAGACTTGCAACGGGTTCCGATGACGGGCTCGTGAAGATCTGGTCTCTGGATGGTGGCATGCCGACGTGGGAGTCGTCCATCGATTGCAAGCATGAAATGACGGTCGCGGTCGATGCCGATTTCGGGAAGAAGCGGATTGCCACCGCCTCCTGGGACTACAACGTCGACCTGTGGGATCTTGAGACGGGCCGCTTGGAAACATTACGAGACTTTGGTTGGCCGTGTCCTCGACTTGCGCGCGCCTTCTGCTAGGTGAATTGCTCCACCACTTCGTCAAGCCACGCAGGTGTATGACACAGGTCAGAATGAAACTAAGCCACCCAACTGGAGGCTGAATGTGTTCCACTGAAGGGTTCGTGCCACAGTTACCACGAGCGACCAGGACCTGACGAGGAGCTGCAAGAGCTCTGGTTTACGTGTATCGACGGCTTATCACGGGTGTGATATGCTGGCATAAAAGAGCGCCTGCGAATTCAGGGTAAGTTGGACGTGCTGCTTGATGATCTTCATGCCATGCCATGACAAGCGGCTGCTGCAGTTTGCAGAATTTTTGGAGCAATGCACAGGCTTGGTCCCCAGAAGATGGCCAGCTTCATGCAGAGGCGGGTTTCTTGCGACGGTGTTTCGGATGGGCGCGCATCAATGATCGGACCAGGCCATCAAGAATCACCTGGGCAAGGTCAAAACCCTCCTGACGACGGGCAAGGCCAGGGTCGGAAGTTGCCCGAGTGGAGGTGGCCAGCCAGAGAGAGAGAGAGCCAGCCTCCTGGTCGTGGGTAGGAATCACGGCAGCCTCCGGCTGCAAGTGCGACTGTCACACAGCTCAAGAACATCGCACCGCCAAACTTTGTCGGGGCACGAGGGTTTTTTTTTTGGGGGGGCCAGTCGGGTCTCGACGATCGCCACTGCACAACGGAGATCAGGAAACCTTAAAGCCCAATATGTTCTCACAGATCTGACAAGACAGGACACACGGCTGTGAGGGTAACGATAATTTCTTGCGAAGTCGATCACGTGATCAGCTAAGCTTGAGTGCCAGCACGGCACAACGCTATACCAGTGCCTAGGGAATTTGAAGGTTTCATGTCCGAGCAAATGAAGGGAAAGCAGCAAGCGAAAGAGAATAACTTGCTCTGATCATCTTGGATTCATTCGCGCGGTATGTTACATGGAAGGAAGCATAAGCAGGCCACACATGCCAAAACTTGAAATCCAACCAATTTCTGCTGCTAGTCGGAACACAGGGGTTAAATACCACTTTCAAAAGATGGATACATACTCCTTTGAAGATCATAGATGCGCACACGACTGCAAGCGAATACTCGAGGAGTAGAGATGTTCAATGTTCAAGCTTTTCTGACACCTGGTTGGGTGCAGATACTTCTAGACTTCTCGAGCTTGGCACAGGCTGTGCGTCGGAGCTTGCGAAGTCTGCCAAACATGCAAACACTTTAAGATGGCTTTTGTGTTCCTTCATCATCTATTGCAACAAGCCCAAACAATAACGAAAGACCAATGCCCGTACGGCAAACGTGGAACCAACTATGCAGAGCAAGCTTTGGATTATCGGAAAACGGCATTTTCAGCACGCTGATCCACGCGTTCCTTTGAACTTCAACTGCGAAAGTCTTCCAAAGATCTTCTTTGCGAATGTTCGTGCAGGCAAGGTGTTTTCCCACTGTTTCATGAATGAAGCATCTCCCAGCATGACCATGTCCTGACCAGGTATGTTGAACTGGTTTCAGTTGAGTTGGACTTGTCTGTGCGCACAGTTACTAAAGGCTTTCACATATCAGACAGATGTGCAGCAAGACATGTCGCCGACCTCTGGCAAAGGACAGCGGACAGCATGACTTTGTTTGATTTTTCGGTGTGGGGGGGTGTGGCACCATGCCTGTGTCAATCGTGGGACCGGCTGCCGTTTGCTTCCGTGTGAGGACACTCAGTCAGGGTGATAATCGACGTGTGGAGGGGATGTGCCTGCTCAAGTTTATACATCAGGAAACGAGCACAGAAATAAACACCCGAGAGTTCGCTCGTGTTCCAGAGCTCTGTCTCATCCGGGGCTCGTCCAGGAGGTCAACGAGGCAGCGCTTCAGCAGGCCCGGGCT
Source organism: Symbiodinium sp. CCMP2456 (assembly GCA_905221635.1). Classification (NCBI taxonomy): domain Eukaryota; class Dinophyceae; order Suessiales; family Symbiodiniaceae; genus Symbiodinium; species Symbiodinium sp. CCMP2456. The sequence continues at coordinate 16,447 of CAJNDV010034525.1, read as the reverse complement.
GCTGCATCGCGGCTGAAGGCGTGGGGCCGTGGGGCCTGCCCGAGACAAAGCGAAGAGCATCCATACTCCGACACTCCGGCCTCCAAAGGACACTCAGAACAAGAGGATGGCGTCAGCAGATGCCAAGCAGAAGGTGCACCGGAGACTGGAGCCTCAGAGCACGGCACGGAGAGTCGTCTTGTTGGGCTTGAAGGTCCAATCTGTTGTTGATCAGTCGCAGACGGTCAAGGATCATGCCGCTGCAGGTCGGGTGCCCATGTCATGGAGAGCTTGTTGTGATTTGCTTTGCGCCTGCAAGCATTGCAGTCTTTGTGAGGTTCTTCTCAGAGCCAGCTGCTTTTCGTTTTGATCGTCTCTCCTGCCAGTTTGATGTCGACTGAGTTTGCCACCGCTGACCGAAAGGCAGTGCAGTTGCGGAACCGTTGATGCAGCAAGGATGCGGGTCTGTAATGGATGCCAAATGTTGCCAGGTAGTTTGCGTTTCGGTGCTCGGCGCCATGTTCTTCAACAGGATGCGATACTACGAGAAGAAGCACTTTATCTGAGCTCAGAGACTCGACTTCCCTGCGCCACAGCCATTGCTCGCAGCAGTTGTCCTGAACTTCTCGCAAGCGCCTGTGGCAAAGACGGGCCAGCTGTGCTGGCTGAGCCTCTCAGGCTTCCGCTCCACTGCGTTTAGTGCAGACGCGTATGTCTGCTGCGCTTGCTCACGGCGAATGCTCGTGAGCCTGGCTGACTGCCATGGCAGACAGAGTTGAAAGCTGCAGGAGCGAGGGTTGCGTGCCGCATGTGTAGAGTGGAGTGCTCCACGTTCTACAGCGGCTTGGCGGCTTGCCGTTGCCGACATGAGACGGATGCGGCCTTCGCGAGCAAGAAAAGCTTGCCCAGCGTCACATGCGCTATCATCAATATCGCGAAGTGGTCTTGCCTGCCAATAGAGAGAGTGCCGTACCTCGCAGTCTGGCTTCAAGTAGGCAGTTTTGCTTCTGTGATCGCCATGTCCGACATGTCCGCATTCGTGGCGTTGCCGTCGGCCAGCTCGGTGGAGAGGACCCAGTCTTTACGTGGATCATTCAACCAGGCGTCGGCACAGCCGGCCGGGACCTCAACCTCGACCTATGCCACCGTGGCGGGCGTCGCAGCACTGGGCGCCATGGCCGCGGCAGGGCAAAGGCGAAAGCACCGTGCCACCCTGACGAAGGGCTGCAGCAGCACCGCCCGGATGCACAAGCCTCGCTCGTTGTCGAACGCCAAGGTGATTGTTTGCGCAGGTGCAACGCTGCCTGAAGGCCGCAAGCTCCGAGTGGCGGTGATTGGCGGAGGGCCGGCAGGCGCCAGTGCTGCAGATGCTTTGGCCCAGGAGGGAATCGAGACTTACCTGATCGAGCGGAAGATGGACAACTGCAAGCCGTGTGGTGGTGCGATTCCATTGTGCATGATCGACGAGTTCGGCCTTCCCAAAGACATTGTTGACCGGCAGGTGAAAAAGATGACCATGATCTCGCCCACCAACAAGGAAGTCCAGATTGGTCAGACGCTCAAGGATGACGAATTCATTGGCATGGTTCGCCGCGAAGTCCTTGATGACTTCCTCCGACAACGGGCCAAGAAGAATGGTGCCACACTGATCAATGGGCTTTTCATGGGTACGACCATCCCGCAGCAGAAGAACGAGCCGTACGTCCTCACCTTCAACGAGTTCGGTGAAGAGGCAAGCAATGCTCGCAAGGGCGAGAAGAAGATGCTGGAAGTCGACGTGGTGATTGGCGCCGATGGGGCAAACAGCCGCGTTGCAAAGGACATCGAGGCAGGGGACTACGAGTACGCCATCGCATTCCAAGAGCGCATGCGCATCCCGGAGAACAAGATGGACTACTACAAGGACCGGGCAGAGATGTATGTAGGAGATGATGTTTCTCCCGACTTCTATGCCTGGGTTTTCCCCAAGTGCGATCATGTGGCCGTTGGCACTGGCACTGTCATCGACAAGAAGGGCATTCAGAGATATCAGCAGGGCATTCGTGACCGGGCGGCTGTTCGCATCGACGGGGGTGAGATCATCCGGGTAGAGGCCCACCCGATTCCCGAGCACCCGAGGCCCTGGAGGGTCAAGGACAGGGCGATCCTTGTCGGCGATGCAGCCGGATACGTGACAAAGTGCTCGGGCGAAGGCATCTACTTCGCTGCCAAGAGCGGACGCATGTGTGCTGAGACGATTGTCAAGAGCTCCAAGAGCGGAGTCCGCATGATCGATGAGGCGGATCTCATGGAGCACATCCGCGAGTGGGATTCCAAGTACGGGCCCACTTACCTAGTGCTGGACCTCTTGCAGAAGGTCTTCTACACCAGCGATGCTGCCAGGGAGAGCTTCGTCGAACTGTGCGAGGAGGAGTACGTGCAGAAGGTGACCTTCGACTCGTATCTCTATAAAACAGTCCAGGGCAACGCATCTCGCCTAAGCTTTGAGCCTCATGCATGAGCACAGGTCAGTGGTCTTGTCGAGTCAATCGTCTTGTTGCTGGTGTACCTTGTTGATCCCGCAAGTTTGAGGACATGAGGTGCTTGGTAGACACTGCACCGCCTACGTTTCATGTATCCTGCCGCCTCTCGAGCCAGGACCCTATCGGAGATCTGAAGCTGGGATGGAAGACACTCACTTCCCTTTACAAGTACAACAACCAGAAGACGCCAGATCCAATGCGGACCCTTGCGTGAGCTTCTGCCGGCAGGTGGGCACAGGTCCTCCACAGCTTTGTAGCTTGCCTGGGGCTTGGGGCCGGACGTGAAAGACAAGCCAAGCGTGTTGCTGGCTGTCGCTGCATTCTCCACGGAGTGCCGTGCTAGTGCATCCCAAATTTCACAGTGCGCCAGACGATGTCCACACAGAGTTTCATTCAGCATTTGGGATGTGCATCTTAATTTAAGTGCACTTCTAAAACGACCTCTTTGACAGTATCTGGGCTGAAGAAAGCCAAGGCCAGCATTTCGTTTTTGTGAGAGCCAACCAGCGATGCTTTGGGTGTGGGGGAACCGGCCAGTTATTGGATTTGTCGACAAGCCCTAAATGGTGAGAAAGTACCTTCAACACCCTTAGCCAGACCAATCTGCGAAGCAGGGCAGCAAACACTCAAAAAAGGCACAGGGATCATGAGCTGAAGAACTTAGGTTATCGCTGGTTTCGCAGGTAAGACATCAAGCTGCAAGTGTGAAGGGGCGCTCCAAGCCTAGAGGAGTCTTGTTCGCCAAAGTCATCCATACCTTTTGCACAGGTTTTCACCGTAGTTGCGGTGGCTACTTGAGGGATGGTGTGACTCTGCTCAGAAGCCTCATGCAATTAGCAGGGCGGTTGCTGCAATTGTGAGTCGCTGCTACAAAAATTCAAACATGTTAGTACAGAACACCTGCTATCAGGTAGGCCCAGTGCGGCAGTCCAGTACAGTAGGAAGTGCACAGAATGAACATGCAAAGCCAGGGGTCCGTCCTTGCACCTACATGGCCAGGAAGATGGCATTGCCTGTTGGCGTGGGAGTGGCTCAACACTTAATTCAGCTGTTTTGGCGATAGATTTATCCGCCATGGGGGAAAATGCTGGCAAATTCGCGCTTATGTTGAATCCTTAGTGAGTCTTCCTACATCGCAGGCTGCAGCCGGTCGCATGTTTGACTTGACAAGTCTGTACTCAGGGGATGCGGCCTTGTGTGCTTGGGCTTGCTGATCTTCGTCATCGTGATGCTGGCGTCAATTAAGGTGTGGGCCCGAGATTTGGAACTGCAAGGTGGAACCCTGCACTGCACCGCATACAAAAACCCTTTGCAGCCAAGAGTTGCTTTTGCAAGCGTACATGCCAACACGTAAGCAGCCGGATTCTGCAGTGGATACCTGCAGCCATAGTTGCACTCAATAGCAAACTGGCCTGTGTTGAACAACACCATAGCATACACCGACGACGGAGCCTGCTGCGGTTCGTCATGGCACGGCGGTCGGCCGCATGTCTTTCTGCTCTACAGCAGGTTCGGAAGGCAATGGATCAGCAGATTGTCGGCCAGCAAGCAGGCAAAGAAGCAGTTCTACTAGCTCTGATAGCATCAGAGCATGTGTACATAGAGGGGCCGCCTGGTGTGGCAAAGACGATGCTCGCAGAGACCGCTGCTGAATCCACCGGTCTGTCGTTTTTCTTTTATCAGATGCATCGTGATACCAAGCTCCATGAGCTCATAGGCGATGCTGTCATCGTGCGAGAGCCTCAAAAGGAGGGTGGAGAGTTGGTACGCAGTTTGACACGGCCGGGAGGCATTCTCACCGCAGAGCTGTGTGTGCTTGACGATATCTCCCGGGCCCCTGGCGAAGCTCTTAACATATTATTGCGGCTCCTCAATGAAAGGCAATACAACGGTAGTTGTGGGCAGGACACATGGAAGTTACCACTCAGAACGGCCATTGCAACATCAAATCCTTCTGATCCTGGCTCCAGGTACTACACAGAGCCTTTGGATCCTGCAAATTTAGATCGCTTTGTTCTCCAGCTGAAGGCAGAAGGTGCCGTGCAGTCGGGGCGGTGGGACGAAGCTGCCCGAATAATAGACCTTTTCTCCGACACGGTCGAGGAGACAAAGCCTTTCTCAGCCGGAGAGGCTGCAGAAGAGCTCAGACGTGCGACTGCTGCACATGCCGCAACAGTGGTGCCGGGGTCCGTTCGACGGCTCTTGCTTCGGGTCCTGGAGGAGTTGGTAATGCGTCACGGGGTTTGCCAGAAAAACTCGCTGTTGACTGATCGGACCTTCCTTGTGAAGGCACTGCGTGTGATGCGAGCCCGTGCAGTGCTGCACGGCCGCAGGGAGTGCGTCCCAGAGGATCTTCAGGTCTTGCAGTACCTGACAACTTTTCGAGTGCCTGAGGCAGTTCATGCAAGGATCAACCGGATCGTGCAAACAGTTTTGGAGAAAGCCTCCAACAGCTCTGCACATGCAGAGTGATTTCCTTGTGTCCGGTGATCTGAGAGAGCTTGATGCAAAAAAAAGGCTGACAAGAGTGGTTGCAACCCAGATCTGACCTCGAGCATGCACACTTCTTTTCGGCTTCGTTTGGAGATGCCATGTGCCTGGTGACAGCTTTTACATTAGCAGACGGCACAGGCCTTGCAGACCAATATATTTGCTGTCCTGCGTCTCTTAGCCTCTCCTGATGCTTGAAGCATGCGTTTGACAACAAGCGAGGTGGTCAACGACCGGCAGCAGAATCTTGGCCGCTGACTAGTGCTCTTACGCTAGGGGGCTGTGCTAGACTTGTGACATGTTTGTGAGGAGGTGACTAGACAAGCCTTTGACGTTATGTCCAGAACATCCGTAGTCGAGGCCAATCGCATCGAACATGCAGACGCAATCTTGGCGTTGCTCTGCAGGATCCTGTACGTCTTTCCAACCACGAAAGAGGTGAAGAACGGTCCTTTCACTGAGATCGTCTGGCCGCACATAACTCATGAAGTGAGAGAAGCTGTGCAAGTATCGACAAGCACGGTCCTCAGTAAAGAACCCCAAGCGATTCGAATTGGCGGACACCTGCATGCAGCACAGGTGACTTTGCTGTTTTGAAGCATGAGCGGACGCAAGAGCTTCGTCATGTTCCCGGTCCAGCACCTTAGCAGAAGAAATGAATTTTGGAAGCATGCATACCTGTGAGGGAATATCCCACAGTTAGGAACCAGACATGCAGAATGTCGAGCGACATGATTTGCCTCGCGAGCAGGAATTTGTCTTTATGGAAGCCTACGAATCACTGGAGGCGGCAAGTGTCGTGAAGTGCAGTGCATATGCAGCTTGTCGTCATCGTTGTTGGCATGTCCACTACAACTCAGCAAGGTATTGGTATTGGCTCTCTCTTCTCTCTCTCTCTCTCTCTCTGTTTATCTGCGGCGTTCTCCCGTGTTGGCGACTTCCCAGAGAGCCATTAATGCATAGTTAGTGGTCCCCAAAATCCCAGAACCCAGCATTGCAGCCGCGCAGCGCACCGACCGGGGCTCTGCAAGCCCGCCTTGTCGGTCGGGCAACCCGATGGTGTGCTTGCGCATGTCATCAGTTTTCCCGAAAAGGTCTGTTCCAAAGGCACTGGGTGCTCGATCCAAAGAGCAGAGTCCGCTCGCTCACGGTTGCATCTTCTGATTCTTATTCCTGTGACTCATGTTTATGATTGTTGATGATGCTGTGATTTTTGTCGCCGCCGCGGTTCACCGCAAGCTGTGTAGTTCGTGTTAACCCGGCTCCAGGCGTAAGTGCTAGGGGCCGGCCAATGTGCTTTGGGACGAGCTGTGTTGGCTACCGTTACGAACGGGATCAGGCAGTGCTAGGGGTGACGGGTGACGGCTTACGTGCTTCGTGGTCGACCAGTTATTAGGGCCCATCGATGATAATCAGAAGTTACCGAAAATTAAAATAAACGGGAATTCCGGGAGACGGCTGTTCTGAGTACGACCCACCCGTGAATCCCGTCGGAAATAGTTTCACCTTGGCGACACGGTGCACAAGATTGAGGCACGAGCGGTGCGCGGTGCCTTCCATCTTACTGACCCCGCGACTGCCTGTTACACTTCAAGACAAGCGCTGGTTGCAGTCTCACTTCCAAAGACTTGGCAATTTCTCGGTTGCACCGCGGCTCTGCGGCTACGGCAGCCGCCCACTTAGAGTCTTAGAGTAGTGAGCTGCGAAATGGCCTTGTCTTGTTTTGGGCAATGATTTGACAACAGTAAGAGGAATTGGTTAGTTGTCGATTGGAAACACTTGTCCAAGAGGCCTCGCCTCTCGCCCGCAAAGAGCAACGCCCACTCGCTCATCGCTCATTACCAAAATTGTGAGTACTGTTGTTGTTGCTGCTTGTGGAGTCGAAGTCGTCGTTGCTGCTTCCTAGCCCGTCTTGTGACTTGATTCAGCTGGGAGCTTCAGCAGCTTCTGCACAACCGTCTAGCGACGGCCCGTGAGGCGATTAGATCCAAGACCGTGCTGCAGAAGCAAGAGTACATCCGCCTCGTGGACAAGATGACTGGGTGCGCGGCTGTGCTTTTGTCCCTTATTGGGGTTCCCAGTCATTCGAAGCAGAGGCGATCTATGTTAAGTGCGATCACCAAGAAACTGTCTTACCATTGCGAATCTCTTTGCGTGCAAGTGCAACTTCGGAAGAAGCCGACAAGCCGCGACCGAAAACCATGAAAGCCTGATCGACACTCAACAAATGCACAGCTGGAAGCCACCAGAAGCATTGTGCGAACCAGTGAAAGCTTCAGCCGTGTCCGTATCCTTTGTCACCCCTGGCGATGTTCTGGTGGGCGGATTGAATTCCATTTGGGGCAGTACTGTGAGTGTACACGGGAAGATTGCAAGGTTCGTCATTGCAGGCTCTTGAAACTGGCCCTGTGGACATGAAAGCTGTTGTGGGCAGAACGCGGCATCACTGTTCTGAGTGCCTGGTGGAAGCACGTGAAACCGTGAAACTGTTGTCGTGCATTGTGTGCCAGGGAAGAACGTGTGGTGCAGGGTGCCACAACTTTGGTCCCACGACCGCTTGAAGACGTTCCGGCCGCAGCGTGTGTGCACCATGTTGTGGCACTCGGCAATAGGCATCCGGCATTCAGCACTACAGGCTCCTTCGGGTGTGGAGACTGCGATTGTAATTGGAGCGCAGAACGCGGTCCTGGCAGCTGGATGGCACTGCATTCCAAGAAGGTACCGCGCTCGAACTATTGCATTTTGGCTTGAGGTGTACAACAAGACCTCGGGCATCAGAAGCCTGATCAGACAGGCCGTCAATACCTAGCATGTCATGAGCTTGCTGAAACTTGGCTGGAAAGAGGCGGGTGCGTTCGTTCCAGCCCCTTACGAAGAGATCCTCAGCGAGCAGCAGGCACCAACGCATTCTTCCTGTTCGAGTTGCATGCACAAGGGCTGTGTAAGCAGCCTGTGACCTCGTTGCAGGCTGTTCTTCTGGAGCCCCTGCAGTATGCCGTTGTCAAAGATCTCCTCACTGGCGAGGACACTTCCGGTTTATGCGATTTGTTCATGCATGTTCTCACTGCAACTTTTGGAAGGCACGGAACGAGGTTGGGCCGCAGCTGCTCCAAGCAGGTGCTTACGAGGCCAGGATTTGAGGAGCAGAATGAACTTGGAGTCTTGAAGCTTGTGGATATCGTGGCCCGATGGATCGCATGCGACATGCCAGAGCATCCTGGAGACCAAACGGAAGCTCGTTCTGGAGAAGGAGCCGCAGAGCGGAGATCTGGAGATCTAGTGTTGTACAACCTTGCTTGCGGCCTTGCTGCGCTTCTGACAGCTTTCCCAGGACGAGTACATCCAATTCCTGGATAAAAAGACGGGCATGGAGCGAGTCCTGCGAGGCTAGTCAGCGTGTTGCAAAAGGGCGTTAATCTGAGCCTTTGCCCCACGGCATGGGTGACTCCTCCTTCATTCCTTGATGTTGGCCGTAGGGGGTGGCTCGATTTCTCATTCTTGAAGCGCACCTTATTTTGTAGAAAGTACATTTCGGGGTTTGAGCATACCCTGGATTTCATAACCCAATTTTCTTAGTTTGAACAGGGGCTCCAAAATGAAGCGCCAAGACATCAGAAGAGAGGCTCGAGCCCACAGCAGCTTCCTCTCTGGCTCAGGCGCTTATCCACTAGGGCCATCCTTCAGGTTCTGGGCTCGCCTAGTAAGGGCTTAAGAAGACGTTCTTTTAAGCCCTAGTGACAGCTTTGGAGGGCTCCAGAGGCTCCAGAAAAGGGCGTAATGAAGGCTTTTTAAGGCTTTGTCCTGTTGAGAAAAAAACCACCAAAATAAGAAATTGAGGGGCTCGATTTCTTAAGTTTAAGAATATTTATTTGTCGCACGGCTGTCCGAGGGGCTCAATTTCTTAAACCAGTGATTTCTTAAGCAGTGCTTTTGCTGTAGTAGTGTGACGACCAGATGCTGGGGCATCATGGGCTGATGCGGGATGTGCTGCTGCTGCTCCTAGCTCCGTCACGTCAGGTCATCTCGCACCATCTTTCAGCTGTCTGGTGTTGACTACAGGTAAAACGCAACGTGTGTCGGCCTCATGCTATCCGACATGCTGACATTGCGCTACCTTATCAACAGTTCTCAGTCGGTGTTTGTCGTCTTCTCGTCTTGTGCTAGCCTCATCTGTTCTAGTAAGGTGCAAATTTCCGATTGCCTGCTCGGTGATGCAAACAAAGCTTTGCTTCCGTCGTAGTCTTCCTGCTTCTGGAGACCACCTTGAGTGACGTCATGTCCTTTCGGATTAGCATTCTTCCGCATCACTCGCGTGCTACGATGGGCATCTGCTCTCTGACCGGAGTTTGTATCAAACTTTTCGTGTTGAGACGCCGCAAGACTCACTGAATTACGAGCCTGCTAGGAAAGATCTGACCCAATGCTGGTCACTGAGCGTGAGGAAGCACAGTCCTCGTACCAGGTCCCGACCAAGTCGTGCCCGAGCCTAATGAAGAAGCCGAAGATGGGGTTCAGAAGGCACCCCGGCGGCACTTCGTCCCAGATGTTTCTTTTTGTGACCAGCGGTCTCATGCAGACACCATCGTTCAAGCTTGGCCTGTCGGCCCAGCTTGCCCAAGCGCCGGCAGTTGCCATGCTTTGCGGCTTTGCGAGGCGGTCTTCCTCACCGACCAGCAGGCAGTGGTGGTCCTGAACAGGAGACTGTTCGGGTCTGCTCGGACTGAGAAGTGGGCGTGCTTTCGAGCAGTTCAGTTGGACTTGACTCTGAAGGACTTCTGGACAAAGGCGGCTTGAAACCACAAACGGGGTTTTCTTTCCGGAAGCTTACGAGAAGGTGCTGGAGGCTGCGGATATCTGGAGCGGCTCTCATCCCTCATGGCGTCTTTCCGTCTCCGCCTGGACAGAGGTGCGAACAAAATACGTGGTCCTGACCAATCAGGCTCTTCGGCCCAAGCTGCAGTTGGGGTAGGCAAGCCTTGCACCGGCAGGCCGCTGTGACAAGAGATGTCCTCGGTGGCCTGGCAGCATCTGCCACTCGCTCCACCGGCGCAACTGGGTGAGCCCAGGTGCACTAACGATGATCAGTGGGGCAAGCGGCAGCACAGCTTTCTTCTTGCAGCCGTACGAGGCGAGGCCGACGTACCCCTTTTGGATAACCCAGATTATGAAAGACAAACGGAACCACTGGACAGGAACTAGTGGAGATGCAATGGTCCGTGTATGACTCCCCGGATGCACAGGCTCGGTGCTGCGGCGTTTCAGGATTCTTGGGCTGCAGGTTCCGTATTGGGAGTAAGGGTCAGTGAAGAGACACATAGAACAGGCTCCATTTTCCGAATCTACCAGTTTCATAATAGATTCGTCGTCAATCGCAACGGTTTGATATGCATTGCTTGTCATGCATGGCAGTCCCGTGAGGACTCAGCCGCAGTTTGGGTTTAATAAGAACAATATTTGTTGGTTATGAGCTTGATTGTGATGACGTGTTGTTTGTAACAACGCAGTAATGGGATGGTACAGGAGATGGGGCCTGATACATCGAATCCTAAAGATGCATTAGAACATTGTGGGGTACTGGGCCTCCGGTCATCTTAACCCCCCATGCACCCCACTACCCCGGCATCCCCCTGACCCTTTCACAACGATGCACAATCTTCGATGTGCTCTTCATAGGTGCCTGAGCCACGTTCAAGAGGCCATCGGTTCACGGATACATGCCACGTTCAAGTGGCCATTGGCTCACGGAAGCAAGTGCGTGTTGACCTTGCGCAGGGGCCATGCACTCAAACTACGCACATGCCCACAAACAATATTCATTCGAAGGCACTACTCACAGACCGAGATATTGCTGTTTCTCGTGAAGTTGTCGGGTTGCTCAGCAATGCACCAAGGCCTGTGAGCCCAGTTTCCGACGAGTTCTACAAAAAGAGTCCCAGGGCTCTGGAGAAAGCCAAAAATCGAGCATCAGCTTTATCTCCGAAAGGTAGCAGATGAAACAAAACCGCGTAATTGGCATACGAGTTCCATCAAAAATCGAGTGATAGTCATCGTGAGTTTGCTGCTTCAGCCTTCAGGGTCTCAAGAAAACCACTTGACCGCTGTGCAGGGTGCAGTGCTCCTCGAGATCTGTTTTGTGCATGTTCCCTCCTCGTGCATGATGTGAAGTTCGCTTGCATTGCTGCATAGATCTTGAAATTGGCGAATTCTAAATGTGTTGCAGGATCCGGTTCCGAAGACCACGGTTTCCATGATCGATCTCCGAGCTCAAAAGATGCTGCTTGACAACCCTGACAGCTGCCAGAATGCATGCTCTTGATTGGCTTGAGCAAGGTTCTTCAATGTGGAAGTGCGAACCAGCGACAATGTGAAAATGAGACTCGAGGGTACGGTTTTTTGGCAGGTGAAGGACAGACAATGCCATGTAGAACTGTTCCATCAGCCTGGAGCATGCGCGTGTACTTGCTTTTGCGCGTCTGGCTTCAGCCACAGGATGTCCTCACCATGATTGCGACGACAGCTGATCCTGCCGGTGATGTGTCGCAGCGGGCGCGGAGTGGACTGGTATCAGCGGTAAGCCAAAACACCTTTGCAGCTGCTGCCTTAGTTTGCAATGTGTCACAGGTGGGGTTCGCAGAACTGTTGCTTGGATTTGCGAGGTCTTCATGAGTCAGTTCAACAACATTACTGCGCAGGCATGGATTCAAGAGCTTCCTTTTGGGCCTGATCAGTTTTGCAAAATTAGTTTTGGAGAGGCAGCAGCGACCAGTATTTCTGTCGGCATCAGGCCTACGCTCAGCAAGCAGCAGACGGCTTTTACAGCTCACGTGGTGTGGAGCTGCAAAGCATGGAGATGACCCGCTACGACATGGTAGATCAGGAGTCGATCCAGAGTGAATCGTGATCCGTCGAAGGCATCAGTGCTTGATTCAAATTGTGAAACTCCCAGTGAACCGAGCGGAGGAGACTGCAGACATCTTACAGCTGATCATCCAGGAAAGCACGAATCGCCGTGGTCTGAGATGTATCGCATTGGCAAGAGGCATGGCTGTATGTTGCCCGTGCGTCCGGGCGAAGATGCTTGCTTGAGGCATCAACCGCTTGCAGCAGCAGGAGAGTGAGAACGATGTGTTAGCGGCAAAGCTGGTGGCAGACATTCAGCTGCTCGCTTTGCATGGGCGAGCTGCGCTGAAACCACCGTTCCCGGACTGATCACTGAGGTTGGAGCAGCAGCGAACGGATTTCATCAGAACGCAGGTCCAGCCTTTCTCTAGTCTAGAAATTCTTGACGGAAGCTCTCTCAAAGCGCTGGCCAAGGCGAGTAACCAGAGGTTGGCAGCTCTCTTGGAAGGACAAGCTCAAGGCACTGAGCTCGCCGCAACCTCAACTAACCTCTAAGACTCTGTGCACGCAACGACACGACGGTGTTGATGGGATCGAGGTAGAAAGTGCTGCAGCCTTCATTGATGGTCTGAACGAGACGGTGCCGGATGTGGCAGACCGCACAGAGTTGTACAGGCAGGATGCCGTGCTTGACATATGGGAAGCTTGGCGACTGTCTGCCAGGATGCATCAGCTTCTGGACGCACGGAACGCAGACACACATAACTTGGCCTCGGGCCAGGCCGGGGGAGCGTGAGGGAGCCAAAGAGAGGGAGCCACTTCGCTCACTGCGACTCTCGCTGTCGCTCGCAGCCGCCCCCCCTACCCTGACTCCTGTGATGTCTGGTGCATTCTCGCAAAGGGCAACCGCTTGCATTCAGCACTCGAACGGTAGAGCGCCGAGCGAATGTTTCGACAGGAAGGGAAATTCGCCAGACCACTGCCCACAGCTGGACAAAGAAGGGGCGAATGCTGGAAGGAGATATGGACATAGAGGACCCTAGCCCTAAACCTTGGAGGTGAGACACAAACAGATCGAGCCAGAAGACACGAGCTGGAGAGCGTAGACGGAGACGTCTAGTTGGCCTGTCGCAGGCCCAGCTCTTCCTCACACCCTCCAATCTCAATTTACAGCTGAGAATGGCAAACGACGAGCTGTAAGCTGTGAGTCTTCCCCTCCGCTTGTAATTTTGGTCCGTCCTGCCATGCAGAACGGTCCATGCATAGTTCCAGCTTTGTGTTTTGCAGCAGCTAAGCTCTGCTGTATTCGTCTACATGCCCTGGTCTGAAACTCACTGTACCAGGGCACAGACACTCAAAGCAAGAGTAGAGTATGCAGGTTTCAGGTTTTGATGTCAGATTTGTCAGCCAGCTTTAGCAATTTCGTGACACAGTTGTGCAACATAGGCATGGTGCAACCAACCGTTTTGAGCGGAAGTCTGTCACAGCACACGACGTGGGCGGTTGGTAGCGCGCGCGCCCTGCCAGCGCCTCTTGCACTGCAATTTGAGACGTTCCCCATCCCAGTTCCAGCACCCGCAATTTAACGGCAGCGGCTTTTCAATTCTCACTGTCGTGATGCTGATGGTTGTGATGGTGCTCTTGGGAGAGTGAGAACAAGCATTGCTGACGCTGGTGACTGCAAGGAGTCAATCTAGCCAAGGCGAATCGAGAAGCAACTTGACCCTTGCAGCTACATGCCGACCAGACCGGCAACGTTTACCCAGCTCCGAAGGAGCCTGTGGACAACATCGATGTAGAAGGAACGGAAAAAGGCCGCCTATATTCATCTTGGAAGCATGCCAAGCTTCGATATCTTATGCAGAATTCCGTAAAGACTGAAGTTCACACTTTGCTGAGTTCGGGAACGTGCCGATGTAGTTGACGGGACACGCAGTTGCTCATTGACATGTGTTTCGTCGTTGTGTGACGAATGTTTAGTCAAGTGAACCACAATGCTGACATTCAGACCATGTGTGGTCATTGGCATTGCCGAAATGCATGCTCCAAACTAGGGATTTGCTCGGTGTGGCTGTGCCAAGCACGCTTTGCCGCCACGCTGCTCCGGGTGCCTGGACCGGTGCTGGCGCACGTTCCATCGTTGCAGGAAATTCTGCACTACGGGTGCTCGCAAATGCCTAGCCGGCTGCCGGCTGGACAACACTTGCTTGCATGTTCACTGGAACCGCTTTTTGATCTCGAAAATTCCTTGGGAATAACAAACTCCACACCCCTCTTAGCTCCTCTTCCATCCCAACTTGCCAATACGTACTACATGCAAACCTTGGGGAAGCAAGAGGCATGCTTCGGCCTTGTTCACAATTGCTCGTGAAACATTCCACCGCACGTATTGCGTCGATGCAAGCGGAGCTGCGAGCATGCACCACTAGTTAGCTGTGGGGCGTTGAGGTGGGCGACGCAATCAGACGGTGTCGCTCGTGGCTCGCGTACCCAACACCTGCCACCTTCGGGAGTCGGCAGTCCACGCACTCGTTACCTGCGTGGGCGGGAGTGCGTGAGGGCCCTGCTCATTCTGCTGGGTCTGGTTGTGCTTGGGTGCCCTGCCGGGGGCTGCTGTGGCTTTAGCCTTTTGGCCACGGCTCGCTTGGGCGAGCGCACGCTTCCGCCCCAAGCGATGCTGTGGGCACTACGCCGCCGCCTACGCCTCCCATTGCCCCCATGTGCCAACTCTTGTGGCCCGCCCGGATGCGGAGACGAAGGACGCTTATGGCGACCACGCCTTGGCATGCCCTCGCACCGGCCTGGTAGCTTGTAGGGCAGAGACTGTGGAACGGGCCTGAGGCCGTTGCTCCGGGTGGGCGACCCCCAACAGTGGTTAATTAGCGCACAAAACATGCAGCACCCAACGTCTGCTCCAACAACCAACGCGTGCGACGCGTCCAGGCGGGGCTTTCTGCTGCGATGCAGCAATGTTTCGCGGCTCCCACGTCAATGCCTTGGGAAATCACAGTGCCGCGTGCGCTGCATTCTGGTGCTCTTGCTGCGCATGCCTGGCCGTGAAACTGAAAACCTGGATGCCCGTGCACGACGCGAAATGGCCTGCCACGTTGGCATGGGCACCCTCGCGGTTGACGCGCCTCGTCGGCCCGGTCGGTTGTGTCGATGGGAGCGCCGGGACGGCTCCCACGCACATGCGCGGGGCTAGGTACTGAGGTGTGGATGATCGCGACTGTGCGCTCCGCCGTCTGCAACCCCAGCCTATGTTTGGACGAAGTCCAGGCGTCCAGCAGGAACACCCAAAACGACGACGCCGCGATGATCGAGGCGCAGGTCCCCTTTCCACACTTCGTCGCCAAGCTCCGCAATGCCTGGTGGCGGGAACCCTCGAAAAAAAAAGCTTGGACCCGATGCAAGAGTGGTCGGCCACGGCCCTGGTGAGCGACGTCCTATGGCTCGGAAGGGCGACGTGGCGATGTAGAAGTCGGCTAGAAGCGCAACTAAATGGTCGTTGGGGTGAAGGGTAGCTGGCGCTCGGTGCAATTCCGCAACCCAGCCGCCTCCCTGCCGGTGTTGAAAGCGTGACCCAGCGCTGTAGGCTGCAGTTGGGCGGGACCTGGACTCTCCTCGCGGAAAAAAGGGTTATGCTGCCCCGGAGCATGGCCCAGGCATGCAAGACGGGGGCCAGTAGGCCCGCAGTTTCGCTTTGCTTCACTTCGCAACATCGCCCTCGTCGTCCCACATAAACGTTTCCTGGGCATCTATAAAGCGGGGAGGGGTCAACCACTTTGCTAATCTCGGAGTTCGCATCATGAGGGTCAGAGTAGGCCTCTTTCAGCTGTCGCATTCTGGGGGCGTCTTTTACAGGATTGCCAAAGGTTGGCACAACCCAGACGGCTCGCTCCACATGCCCCATGGGGCGGTGAGATCACTCCCCATAGCCCCACCAAGCAAGATAGATATGGTAACCGTGTTGGTTCAATTCAAGAACGACGCCCGCCACGAACGTGCTAATGCGCAGTCGCAGATAGAATGGGGTCGATCACAACATCACAGGCCCCTTGCGCAAAGTGAACGAATGTGCCTGCTTCGGGCTTTAAGGTTAGCATCCCATTCTAGCATGAGCTGCTTCGCTAAAAAGGGTGGCCCAAGCTGTTGGACGCAAATGGTTGCCACAGGCTCTTTTCAATATGTGCGTTCTAAGCCTTGTCATTGTTGCAGTGCCGACGGGGTCGGTGCGACCCTCTTCATCCTAAAGCAAGGCTTGTATCGACACGCTCTGAGCTCTTGTGGGACGGACGAACAAGGAGAAGCGCTCGGTCTTCCCGTCGGGCGGCGTCGAGCATAGCAACATATAGCAACCCACAGGCCCCAGGGCTTCATGCGACAACGATCCAACCCGAGTCTGCCGGGAGGCTGGCGCTCGGGTCTTGGGCGGCTTCTGTGTCGCCTGTTCCTCCAAACAGGTTCTGCAGCGTCGTCCAGATGGCATCGTCATGTCCTCTGGCGTATGCTGGCGAGTGCTTTCGAGACCAAGCGACGAAGCATATCACCCGTGGCGATTCCACCCACGCCCCCGTCTGCTTTGCCCAAGGCGGTGAGGCGAGCCATAGCGAGTG
>CAJNDV010034524.1:190-29600 GCA_905221635.1 Symbiodinium sp. CCMP2456 | reverse complement strand
GTTGGGTGACTCGGGCCCGCGGAGATCTTCAACCACAAAGCCCTCAGGCCCAAACTCCTGCTCCTGCTGCTGCTGCTGCTGCTAGTCGTAGTAGTAGTAGTAGTAGTAGTAGTAGTAGTAGTAGGTAGTAGTTAGTAGTACTAGCACTAGTTAAAATAGTGGTAATTGCAATAGCGAAAAGACATCGTAAACCGTGAAACTATTCGGAATGGTACCATTGCCAGTAATTGCAAGTGCAATTGCGAGAGGAATAATGCTTGCAATCATTTCGGCCTTGCAAAACTTAAACCCTAAACCCTCAATCCTAAATCGGATAAGTTTATTTTGATATAAGGCTTGGAGTCGACAACAAGAACGCCTGAGAATCATCCATCTTCTTCGTTTGCTCACACCCAGTAGCTTTGGTGTTTTGGGTTTTGGGCTTTACGTTTTGGGTTGTACTTCAGTTTTGGCTTTAGAGCTGAGGGTCCGGGTTGAAGTCACAAAACCTCACACCACTTTGAGCCCGAATCCCAAACGTAAACTTCCTGGGATGCCAATGAGACGAGACGGATCTGCTTGATTTCGCCTTGATCTCGCATCTGGCTACCATCAGGTGGAGAGAGCTCAGCGAGCGTAGCTGAAAATGAGAGCACCGGCCGGGCTGAGGTTTACAGCTTCAGGAGTGACTGGCTTCAGGGTTTTGGGGTTTGGAGACGTTTAGGGGATCATGGACGTTACGTATTTCCTTATGCAGTGGCTCCATGGGTGATGGCAGTCACGGTTGTGACTCTTACTGTTCATGTGGGGAACTTCCGAACCTGTTCTGACTTGGAGTTCATGCAGGGGGTTTAGGGTTTAGGGGTTTTGGGTTTAGGGTTTCGGGGATCAGCACAATATTTTTGGGCAGCGGTCACTCGAAAGGTACCTTCGAGTGGAATTGCTGCATTTGCAGATTGACCTCCTCGTCTCAAGCAAACCTCGAGCTTTGTGCAGAGGCGTGGCAAGCCGCCAAGGGTCCAAGTACCTCATAATCATATATTCTCCCAAGTAGTCGATTTTGGGTTTAGGGTTCAACCTACATAACTACTATTCGAGCCTATAAGTATCGAGTTATTGGCATCCTGTGGACCCTTAGGGTATGACCCCAAAACAATATTCTAGTTATATGGCTAAAGGTGGGGTTTCGCACTTGCGATTTATCGGAATCGTCTCATGTCCGAAGCAATACCGGGAGCTGGACAGTTGAGAAACAGACCAGTTCAGCTTGGGGTTGTGCATCTTGTGACAAGTTTTGCCGACCCACAGCCTGCAAATGCACTTGCTCCTCTGGCCTAACCCTGAACCCTAAACTCTGATCCCCAAATGCCCTCTGAACCCCAAGCTCCTGTCTAGGCCTTGAGCGTTTAGGGCCCACTGAAGCCGCTATTGTAGGCATCGGTCGGAAGGTCATGACTTAGGGAGTTTGGGGTTTATAGGCTTGAAGACTCAATCCTGTCAGCCCTCCTTCGCAGCTTCCCACTACGATGGATGTATCGGGATTTTCCGACCAAATATGACTGTAGACGTGGCTCTGGCTCTGCAGCGCAATGACATGGACACGGTAAAGGCTGCCATATTGCAGCTCGTAGACCGTTCTCTTCACAGATAGCAAAGGCGGACATTGCAAACTATGCTGCAGTAGGGTTCACGATGTCATGCGAAATTTCCGTCCTTCACCAGATGAAATGCACATATCTGTGAAGTGTTTTTGCCATGCAGGATGCAGGGGACAGCAGAGATGTACGCCGCTGGGTTGAATCGCAACCTTCCAGACCCCAAAGGCCAAAGCTAATTACTAATTACCTTAAACCCTATAAACCCTAGATCCTAAATCCCCATAAACCCTAAACCCTGATTTAGCTTTGCAGATGCGAATTCCTAAGATTTAAAGCCCTAAACCGCTGAGACCGGGTCACTGAAACACCCGCATGCCGGCGTTTCTTGTGGGACCATCAGAGGCCCCGACATGTTGTTTGTTTTGTTCTGTAGTTCCTTTGAAATATTTTGTCTTTTATATGTGCTCTCACAAATCATGATTTACATTACACATCTAAGCATATGTGTATGTATATATAAACAACTATAAGTATCTGTATGTGTCTATGTATAGGTTGCGAATAAATACACACATGTACATATATATATATAGATATGTGTATGTATATATATATATATATGTATATATTTATATATATATATATATTCAAAAACACACTTCAGGGTTTACACATCCCTCAAGCCTAAACCCTAAACCCTATAAGCCCCAACTATGGGGATCTTTGTATTACTGGTTTAACGGGCTTACCAAGCTTTTGTAGGGGGAACTGCCGCATTAGCAAGAGTGCCAAATAAGCCATGCAAGCACTCATGTAAGCAAACAGCGATAGCGAATCTTATTGTACACTCAAAGCAGTCACAGCTTTGAAATAGAAGCATGGCAGGATCGACAGCAATGGCAACCCCTAAACTAAACCCTTATGTTGGCTCAAGACCTTGCTGTAAGACCAATTTGTCATCCTTGAAGCATCTCCAGGTTTCTCGTTCGACCTAGTTGCCAGACTAGGACGAACAGATGCAGGATTGCCGGAACCCCATAAAATGAACCCGCAAACCTCCAAACCCAGAGCGGTGACCCCTCAACAAATTTGGCAGCCCCACTTCCTTCAAGCTGTGGACTCCAGAAGAGCCAAGAGCGTTTCCCTAACTAAGGGTTCCATGTGCCTGTAGAGTATATTCTCAAGTCTTATCGGGGCTCCTATGCAGATACTTTTTGGTCCTAATGACATACTATGTCCGTACATAGCGACTGGTAGGCCGTGGGCAGCACGTCAACTTCACAGGCGCGTTTGGGGTGCGGCTGTTCGGTTTCGAATGTTTTGCGATTCTCATGAGGAGGGCCCCGTGAAAGGGATCACTAAGTTCAACATCTGCTCCGTGCTTTTGATGATACCTATAGTCTCAATGTAGTTCCTTTTTTCGGTTTAACCATTCTTGTATTAAGGATCTTATAAGGTAACCCCAAAGAGGAACTACAATGGAGACTATAGGTACATCTCGCCCCTGCAGGCCAAGGCCGACATGCAACGTCTCGAATCTCGAAAACTCTCCGTATTGTCGGCATGATCCTGCAGCAAAAGCTCTCGTAGAGCTGCCCTGGGTTGCGGCGTTTGTCCCGTGTGACAGAATCACTGTCTATCCGTCAGCGCCAGCACATGTTTTCCCCGTAAAATGCTGATGATCTGTAGGCTGGATTCCAATTCCAAAACATGCCCTCATTCAAGTCCTCGAGGTTGAGGTTGCATATGCAAGCCTTAAGCTCTTCGAAGGTTGCAGTTCCTACCAGAGGAAGCCGGTAAAATCCGGCATACGCAGCAAGTAGCTGCCCTTCGCAAGTTTCTCGGTTGTCTGCGTAGCCTTAGCGTGAAAGCTTCACACAGTTTTATCGCAGCTACCTTGCAGAAATACATTCATGGCAGAGCCTCCGCACATTGCTCCCGGCACCTGCCATCCTGCCGGCGTGCGGGTGAAAGCCGACGCATCGTCAGCCAGTGTTTCAATTTCAATCCTACAGAATCTTACTGCTGGCTTCAAAGCCCCTTACCCAAAAAAGCCCTGAAAAAGGAGATCTCCGACTCCTTGGCCGAATGGAGGGTGCATTCTGATAGTACGTAGCGATGAACAGATGGCAGCACAAACTCGCCACCGAGTTAGTAACTGGTCAGGGAAGCAAAGTCTAGGGCTTAGGCCTTGAGTGGAACCTTCGTGCTCGTGGCTTGACAGGTTTGCGCCATTCGGTTGTGGACCCTAAAGCCTCAACCCTAAGCCCTCCACCCGCTGGGGGCGCGAGGCCGGAATGCAGCTGATCCGGGGTCTTCCCGCAAGCTGCATGGTCTACTCGAAGCTCCGACTATAGGATGCCCAAATGACATCTCCGGCTTTGTGGATTTTGCACTGACAACCTGTGAAACCTCGACCCTATAAACCCTAAACTACTCCAGGCAAAGGCAATGTCTACCCTGCGTCAGATGCAGGAAGCAGTGGAGGGGATGATGCTCTTGGGGCTACGTCGGGCTTGTCGTTTGTTGGGTGCCTCTCAAACCCGTAACAAGCATTCGATTGAAGATTTCCGCGCAGCGTGAGACCTGGAGGTGGCAAGCTGGGAGGGCATCCTTGGAAGAGTATCCTGGGTTGTTTTTTCTTTTCTGGCTTTCCCTGACTCTGAGTTGCATGCATGTTCTGGCCTTCCCGTGTGCAGGCTCGTTGAATCATGGCTGAAGGACGCAAAGGCAAAGCCGTCGGGCTCTCTTATGGATTGTGAAATCATGTCAGCTTGTCGGTTCGTGGCAGATCCTCACTGCAGGCCGGTGCGATTAGGGGTACGTGTGGCTGTACGCCATAGGCCTCCTCGCTGTCCATCAGGGCCGAAGGAGCCAGCAGCGAATTGGATTTCAAGCTGGTTCAGCGTGCTCTGAAGCTTGCATGGAACCTCGGCATCACATGTGTACTGATACATTGGAGGCATCCGTAAGAACAGCTCGTGGCACCCGCCATCCCCCGGTTTCCCGCCACCTTAAGGGCTTGGGTAGCTGCGGTGCGATCTGTCTTGCATCGTGGTCACCGTGAGCTGAATGCGGCAGGTTTCCGCTCATACCAAGTTGGAGCTGCAAGACTTGACGTGCCACTGATACTCGTGAGAGTGTGCACTTTGAAGGGGTTTTCTGCGAGCCCGACAGCAAACGGTAGCCTGTAGTGTTCCCTGAACCCTAAACCCTGAAGTGTTGGTTCTTAAGGGAGCCTTAAGTGGTCACAGCCGTGGACCATGCAGGCACTTCGCCTCCAGGCTCTCGAGAAGCTGCAGATGCAGAGGGCACCCGCCTCCCCCGGTGCTCTGAGTAGCACCTTATGAAAACGGTGATTTGTTTGTTTTTGTTGTGGGCTAGTCTGGTTCTAAACTCTAAATGATCCAGACCCAGCTTTCTCAAAGCCGGCTGGCATAAATTATGCTTAAGCTGCGCCTAAAGCCTTAATGGCGGCCTGATGCCTTGGACCGGCTGCACCAGCTTCATGGTGACATCATAGCTGCGGCGGTGCACCACAAGAGGCACCGAGACCCTTGCCCTCAAATTGGGTTCGGGGTTTAGGGTTTAGGGGCGTTTGGGATTTAGGGTTTCTAAACACGTAGTTATGAGGAAAAAGTTTCATCCCCCTATGACTTCATCCCCTCGGATCCGGATTTGTCTGCTGCTCGAGATGTAGGCGATGCCCCAGGAGATCGAGGGCACCCTACAGGGTGTATGGGCCTTCTAACGGTGGAAGCTGGGCGCTTGAACTGGATTCGGCAGGGTACCCCTAAACCCCTAAACCGGGTTGTCGAGTGGCACCCCGTCTCCTGGCCTCTTGACCTTCCGACTGTGGATTGCGGGAGGAAAAAGGAGCTTAAAAAGGAGCTTTAAACAAAACCTAAACCGTTTTTCTGGGGAAACCGGGTCTCAAGTCGTCGGGCTCATGGGCCCATGGGCCCAAGGGACCCAACGAAGACAGGCATCCATTCAAGGGGAGCCTTCCCTCTTGTCAGCATTTCAAGGTAACGGAAAACCGATAGGTTCTGAAATGCCCAAGCCCTGAAGCCCAAAGCTTCTTAGCACTACCCATAGGGGCCATAGTAGTTCCTCTTGGGGAGTCCCGAATAGAATCCTAAATTTAAGCCACAAAAAGGGACCCAAACTGAAAAGCTTGGCCCCAGCGCCGTGGCTTCGGTTTTGGGGATTTCCGGGGGCACTGCAGTGGCGAATGAGCCGGCTCTGCTGGTGATCGCAGGCTTCTCACATGAGAGAGTGGAGTTAATCCTAAATACTATTGTAGGCCCTAAACCAGAAGCCCTAAACCAGAAACCCTTCAATCCCAAACATGGCCATCTCAGCGCAGCTGACTCCGGCTTTGTCCGCCTCCGGCCCTCATGTCCTGTGCACTCAGGGTATGAGGTTTAGGGTATAGGGTTTAGGGCTTTAGGGTTTTAGGTTTAGGGTTTGGGGATTCGGAAGAACGGAGCCTTGATGAGCTCCACCTAACTCGTATCGCGCCTCAGCGTGCTGCACTCGCGGCTCTCTCGTTGGATCCTGCTCTTGCCTGTGTTTGTCATGGGCCTGCCATGATAAGGCAGCGTTCAGACCAGTGGACCTGGGGCAGGAGAAAGCAAAGCTTGTAAGGGCCTGAACCCTAAACCCTAAACCCTAAACCCCTAAACCCTAAACCCCTAAACCCTAAAGCTTGTAAGGGCCTGGATAGGGCCTTGGAGCTCTAGGGCATTGCAGGTTTGTTTTCCTGTTCTTTGTGCCCCGGTCCGGAGACGCAAATCGCTGTGAATTGAAGGATCACAGCGGAACACGAGGCCTTGAAAGCTACCTTTGCAGTCTAAGTTGAGCCTCGGACTTGATCTCGGCGGCATGGACTCGCATCTTGTGCGCGAAACCTCCCCAGGGCAAACTGCACTCCCCCTGTGGCATGCATCCTAAACCTTGAAACCCTAAACCCCTATAAACTGCTCAGAGTTCGAGCAGCTATGGAGCCACTTGCCCGAAGGCCTCGAGCCCCAGGCTCCCGGACCACTGTGCCTCAAGAGTACCTCTAGTTTAGGGCTTAGGGTTTCGATTGTCGTTCCTTTTTGGCGTAGCGGAACTACGATGGGGACTGCAGGTAAAGGGCCAACGGGGCCCGTTTCCGGGCTCCGTCCTGCCAGAGTGCTCCAGCGTCGATGGCTCCCGGTGTCGTCTCAAAGCGCGAAGAAGGCAAATCGAGTGCCACTCTGGGCCGCCAGCTCCTCCGTGGCTTTGGTTCATTCCTACCGAGGTCGTTGAGGGTTTAGGGCTTAGGAGGGCATCTTGATATAAGATGCTACACTCTGGAGCCCAAGCTCCAAACCGAGAAGCTCTAAAGCCCCGGATGGCCGAAGTCAGGGCTGGCTGAGGCGTGCCAGCGCCAAGCAATTCGTGCCCGTCCTCCTCTGATAAAATAGATTCGTAGAGTATCAGGAATACATGCAATCCGTTATGATTCCCGCATGAAGCTTTCAGTTGGAGTATTTTTCGGAAGTCTGAACAGATCGAGGAACACTGCACTGAGGACTTCAGGGCACCACAATAATTCTTGCAGTATCGCCGAAGGTGCGGACTGCGCTGGAGCAGACAAGGCACGCATTCCTCGAAAGAGACGTGTTCTCCTGGTCAACAGGATTTGGAAGGATCTTCATGTGAGGACGCCTACGCGGGCTTTCAGCGCTGAGAATCGAAGGCATCCATTTCAGCTGCTGTGTGCTTTGCTACTTTGACATCGGTGTCTCATACCCAGGTTTGACTGCAGTTCCGGCTGCCGTTGTCGGAAAGTCGCCCCCCTTGCCGAAGGAATGGAAGAGTCGGAGGTTGGGCTGCTTACCTTCATCCCAAATAACCGACCCCTGTTTTGGGGACCTTGTACCACGGAAAGCCATAGTCAAGGAAAGCCCAATAAGGTGGGGTGTGGATTCAGGTCGGCTTTGCTGATTCTCTCCCTGGGCCCTTGTCAGGAAATTGTCTGTGGCCACGGTCCATCGGAGGCTGTTCCTGTTCCCAAAACCACCCGGCTCGTGTGTAGACTTTCATATCCATTGGTTCTGAGGGCCAGGAGAAGAAAATTTCGGAGGCTTGGGGGCTAAGCTTCAACCCCAAACCCTGTTCGTCCCCTTAACAGGTTATCGAGAAACTCACAGGAGTCCTCCGGCTACAAAACTGGAGGGCCCTTTGGGGTTTACGGTTTCGGGTTTGGGGTTTAGGATGGTTTAGGGTTTGGGGTAGGGCCCTTCTGGGAACGGCACGATCCGAGAAATGCCCTCGGCTAACCGACCTGGGGGTGTCCTTGCTGAAACCGAGTAAGCAGGCGGACTCGGTCCCTGTTATTCAAAACTCGGATTAAAGCCTTTTTGGTGGATTTCAGGCTGTCGGTCGAAAAAAGGGCCCTTTTTAAGGCTCCCAAGCAGCTTAGATGAGCCTTGCACAGACTTTCTCCAGGCTGGGGTTTAGGGGGCAGTGCTCCGGGTTTTCTGGCTCACCTGTCATGGTTTCAACTCGGGGTCTGGAAATGCACATCGCAGTGACTAGCCCTAGATGCCGGCAATTTCCCCAGAGGCGATCCGAAGCCGAGTTCCTTCGAAATGGCGCTCCCTCATGGGTCTCAAGATCCTGAACCCCTATAAACCCCATGAGCCCTGAACACCAAAACCGTCGAAGAACAACCCTAAGAGCAGACTTGAGGGCGGGCTGTTGATAGCAGCTCCGCTTAGAGGTCAGCTGTTTTCGCTGTAGTCCCGGCTCACGATTTCGGGGATGCTCTTTCCGGTTTCTTTCGGTTGCGGGTTTAGGAAAGGCAGCCTACCAAATTCGCCAGGACAGTTTAGGGATTAGGGTTTGGGGCTTAAAAGTCAGGGTTCTAGAGAGCTGCACCTGGAAGCCTGAACCGTCCCGTATGCATCCCTGCCAGTGGCAGAGAAGATCGCTTGCCACCAAGCGCCAGCTCTGGCCAAAAAGGGCAGCCATGTCCTTGGCGGTAGACTTGAACTAAATCCTAAACCCTAAACCCTTAAGGAGAAAGCCGAAGCCGGGCCTTAATGGGCAATCTCCGAGTAAGCTTTGCCGAAGCTTGCTCAAGCTCACCACGATCATCCTCCTTGCCAGCGGCTCCGTGGACCTTTTGGAGCTTACGCTGCTCCAAGGGCTCTTTGACGGGCGTTTTCGGGTTCTTGATGTACCCTAGGCTTCCAAGGACCTTATAGTTAGGGCCCTAGACCCCTTAAGGGCCCAATAACAAGGTCCCTGGAAGCCCTGGGGTAGGATTTTGGAATTCAGGCTCCGGGTTAAGGGGCCTGGCTCGCAAGAGTGTCCTGGAGTCGGTCAGCAGCTTTACGGTGACCGCCTCTCCCCAATCCCCAATTTAGGGTCTATAGGGTGTATAGGGTTTTGGAATCCCTAAACCTCCAAATCCTCCCAGCACCAGGCGCCAGAGGGATGAGTTGAACTGATTTTCCCTCGAGCTGCTCGCAGGTAGTCGCCGGCCCTCGTTGCAAGCTCTTCGCACTCACTGAAGACTCGGTGCTGTCGGATCATCGGCTTCTTTGGGGCAAGTACTGCACGGCCCGGGCATCTTTCCCAGTAGAGGATGGAATCTAACTTCCCAAGAAGTTTTTGGACACCTTAAACACAAACCTTAAGCTCGAAAGCCGCTTTCAGGGGCGAGAGGTCTTGTGGAGCCTGTGATGCCTGGATACTCCTTGAAACAATGAGGTATCCTTGATATAAGACTGATTATGGGATATTGGGGATTGTGGGCACAAGACTGAGAACGGTTGACATGTTTTCGAAGCCCTGCACTTAAGTCGTTGCCCGCCACAGTCTTGGGATTCCTTTGGTGGCTTCTGGGGGCAAGCCGACTCGCCTTTCTGACAGGCCAATGTCTGCTGATGAGCCTATGATGCTTGGAAGGCCAGGTTTGTCAGCATCCCTTCATCTGCAAAGACTCCGGTGGTCGAGGTGCCTGCCATGCAAGTCTTCTGGGCCGGGCCACAGAAGCGTCCTTTCACAGCTCTGAACCTCTTTCGTCGGTTGCCGCTTACTCGCCCGACGGTGTTATGCATGAGGGCCGCTCAAACCGGCCTCGGCAGAGACATTCCGTCGAGCAAAGCGGCCACGTTGAAACACACGGGGAGCAGCTGGTCGTTGCACAAGCAAGGCGCCATACTTGGGGAAAGCCATTTCACGAGTCTCCTTGCCAGTGACGAGATATATTTCCTCCAAGCAGAGAGCAACCAGAACTTTGGCGCAGCGACGATCCGCTTCGATGCCACAGAGCACCCAGAGCTTTGGACCCTTACTTTTGGGCCAGACCGGTCGCGTATGGAAGCTCAACCCAACCCGAAACTTCTGGCGCTGAGCTGGGTGGCCACCGAAGATGCACTCCAGCACTCGAGATGGACCCGCGGGATTCCGGCTGTGTCTTTCAGTCCCTATGCATCTAAGGGCAAGTGGTATACGGTAGCTGTTCATTACGGCCAAAGCTAAAGCTAGAACCTAGGACCTATAGGGCGAGGCAGGTAGATGCCATTTTGGAGGGCCTTCTCAAGGTTCTCTTCAGCCTCTGCGCCCACTTATGACTCGCCGGTACACCTCCAAGGGCCGATCGGGGGCCACTGTAGGGTGCCGGGGTCCATCACGGCCGGGCGACCCGGCATAGGCGTTGGGGACTGGCCTCTGTTCTTTTCTTGGAAAAGCTCCACGCAGAATGAGCCCTTTAGCCTCAACCCTCCAGGCTTTCTTAGCAGATGGGCTTCGAGTTCGTGTTGGCGTTATGCTCGGCCTGGACAGCCCGAAGCCTTCAAGAACCCCCACGGATGAATCTTAGACCTCGGGTGGGATTATCCTGCTTCCTTTTGAAAGCTCTCATCGTGCAACATGCGGTTTTCCGGTGGAGCAACCTGGGGATTTAGCCTTTTGTCTCCCTAACCCCCAAGCCCCCAAAATCCTAATTTCTACCGGTTTAGAGCAAAATTTCGAGTTCGGTGCCGATCATGCGATGTTATTTCAACTTCTATCTCTTGGGCGAAGGTCCAGGGGCCTTCTTTCAAGCGTTGCTCTGTTCCTGCAGGAAGGAGCATCCAACGAAGGCCTCGGCTCCTCTTATGGTCGAAGTCTGAGGAATTCAGGAGACTGTTTGGTGGATTCTCCCAGCCTTGGTGCTCAGGTACCCGAGCATAGTGCTGAGGGGTATGCCCTACTCTTTGGGCTCAGGACATCTCCGCCAGAAAGCCCACAATGCCTTCCGTGAAGAGTCCGAGAATCAGCCCAACCTGTGGAGTTGCGCAAAGGTGTAAGCCGTGCTTGAGGTCGGTGTGATACGAACTCCGTTTCAAGGTGTTCTGGTTCAGTGGTTCTAAACTCTCAATCAAGGCCCTAAGCCCTAACCCCGTTACCGAGTGTGAGTGGCCAGAGAAAACAGCAAGCAGACAACGCCACCGCCGCGCGGGCGCGGACTGTGATTCTGGATTGGACGACATCCTAAACCTAAACGCTAAGCCTGCCTACTGCAACTAACTAATGGTGCTCGCGTGGTCCGCCAACGAAGTCTCGAAGTGCCGCGACCTCAAACCAGCACCCCTGAAACACACATCGCCGCGTGTGAGCGCCGAAAACAACAACTCCTAAACTCTAAAACGTACTCTAAACCCTGAGCATCTGAATCCTGGGGTGTCCTAGTGTGATGTGATCCTTCCTCAACTTAAGGACTCTTTAGTTGGTTATTGCAATGGTATTGACTTGCCATGGCCTCCGTCGCTCCTTGCTGTCAGAATGCCTACTTACGGACCTTCCGAGACTTGCAAACATTGCAGCGGCCGCCTCTGCGTGCGGAATTTTTGGTTGGGCTTAGGCCTTACGGTTTCTGCTTCGTACTGCCATTCTCAAGGCGACTGTTCACGTAGCTGCACTCGCACTCCTACCCCAGTCCGAAGCAGAAGCGTTGTGTGCCACTTTGGTTTCAAGCTTTGCAGCGTCCTTCTTGATGCTTGTTGCTTTGGAGGCTTGCTTCTGGTGTTTCTGACAAGCAGGCGTGCATGAGGTTATGACAAGCCGTTTGCGGGTGAAAAGGGCCGGTTAGCTTGGAGACTGCTTGCTGCTGTGGCAAGGCCGCATGCAGGGGGAAGTAGATGCACACAGCGCAGGTTGCAGCATATACAGACGAGGTGGGGAGGAACGCGGGCTGTTAGCTGATAGTGGAAAACCAGTCATGCGGTTCAGTGCGACAAGTGCCACATCATGCGGCTTCAGCATGTTGTGAGATGGAGGCAGATCTGGGACTAAACATCTGGGTCTGTTGAACTCGTGAAAATGTCCCTGCGATTACGCCCGTGTCGTGCTTCAAGCGCTTTTCAGTGGAGGTTGGGCACCATGCTCACTTCAGCGTCTCTCTACAGCATCGCACACCACTTGCCGTGGAATTGATGGGAATCTCTATAAGGCTTGTGTAAACCGCAAGCGCCACGAATTCCTGCAGTCTGAAGCTCGACACCGCGTTTCGGGGCTCTTCGGAAGTACATGCTCCTTTCAATTGAAGTAAAGCCCTAAACCCCAATAAACCCTAAATTAAAAAAATCCACCCCCTTTTGAGGGTGTAGGGCGGATCGGAGCGGCGAGTGGGTTCAAGCCGGGACGTTGCAAGCCTTTGAGGCTCCGAAGGGGCCAAGCGGCCAATACCCCGAGCTTCCACTTTGCATCAGATGGACCAGAAGGGGTCGTTTTACAATCTTCTCTCTTGGGCTTAAGAGGATGCCTTAGTTGCCAAGCAGCTTGTCAGAGGCTTCAAACGGCCGGGCCGGGGCAACCTCTGCATTCCTTTCCGGACCTGTGCCGCGAACAGCTATGAAAGCACTGGGCCCGACAGAGTTTGTGCGCCCACCCAGCTGCCCTATAGGCATTCCTTAACATCCGTTCAAACCATCTTAGACCCTAAACCCTAAACCCTAAACCCCTAAACCCTAAACCCTAAACCCCTAAACCCTAAACCCTAAACCCTAAACCGTCTTAAACTCCTGAAACTCACAAAGCCCCTTGGCGAGTCCGGGGAACCAGAGACCTTGGCGACTTGCGACTTGGAGACTCTCTCAGGGTCGCCCTGTGCAAGGCAACTTTTTTGAGCTCAGGACCTGAGATTTGGGATTTAGGGTTTATGGTTGCCAAAGAGTCGCCGGCTCCAGCTTTTGGTAGCCAGATGACCGTGAAGGAATATGAAACATCTCAGGAGGCATAGGGATGTGTCATGACTAGCTACATAGCGTTGCTTTGTTCACGTGGCCTGGGTGCAGGGAAGCGGAAGCAGGCAAGTGTAGCATTGCCTGGGACAGTGCAAAGGGACAGCTGGCAAGCTCAGATTCGGTTGCTAAGCGTTTGAATGCTCAAACACTTAGCGGCACCCGAGCCTGCACCTACTTGTTCCTGCTACTTCCACAAGCGTTGTAGTCTTCGACTCAGCCGTTTTGCCGAAGGTGATGCCTGCGAGCGCTTCCTCGGCTTCCGCCCAAGCTGAACTGGCAAATCGAGGGCTGAGTTTCTGCAGATCCCGCAGACTTCACCCAGGGCCATGACGTGGGGGTAAACATGAGGTTCAGGTGTTAGGGTCATGATGACGAGCCTACAGATACGGCAGTGCAGGGTTTAGGTCTCTAGGCTTTCGAGTTAGGATGAAGTTGTTGGAGCTTCTAGATTCTGAATTCTAGCACTTGGCAGGGCCTCCGGCAGTGTAGATAGATGCCTGCGGTTTTTTCAGCATGCCGCGTGCATGTATGGAAAGCCCGGGTTCGTCCATCTGGTTTCTCGGTGAACCTGTGTGCAGGAGTGGCATCGATTCCGGTTCAAAGCTGATGCTCCAGCCCTGACAGTGGCAGTCTGACATAAAGGGTACCTTATTTGGGGGTCCTTATAATAAGGATCCTACTACTTAGGGTACTATATCAGGGTCCCCTATTTTCGAAAACCCCCATATGCTTGGAAGCAGAGACGCTGGTGACTTCTTGACTTCTGACGCGGAGGCCTGTTCTCAAAGGGCCGTCTTCCGCAAGGCGGATCCCACCCGTCATCCGGTCAAAGTGTTTCAACAGAAGAGGCCAGAGATGCTGCGACTAGCCCCAGCTGTTTTTCCCAGAAACCCTCGAACCCATGAAAAACCACCTAGCCTGGCGCGGTGATTGTCTTGGGTAATTTGGCGCCCAGCACCTGCAGTCCTTACCGTTACCATTCCAAAGGGCTCTTGCTTTTGGTAGCGTCATGCTTGAGATGCTCCTTGGGAGCCCAGCGTCACGAGTGCGATCGGTGATGCCTGGGCTTGGGTGCGATGTGGCTGTGTGTGGCATCTGGCCATCTGCGCATACCGGCAAGCAAGTGCAGTGCTTACGGCAGTGTCAATGTTTTAAGTCAGAACCGGAACGCAGGAAGCCGGATCAAACATCTAGCATAACCGGCTTCAGAAAGGTCGATGATGACACCTTCCTTTGCTGTTGATTTCAAGTCACCCGTTCGCGTGGTTCTGGTGCAGCAGCTGGCGCCCAATCCCTTCAGCGAGATCTGCGCAGGTTCACACGAGGTCAGGCGGCTCTGGTCCAGCACTGTAAGGCGAGCTTTCCTCGTCCAAGTTGCCCGAGTCATCGGCGTAGCCCAAGCTTTAAAACAACAAGCTCACGAAGCTCAGCAGCGGAGTCTGAGATGTTCCGAGCAGACTGGGTGCGACGCCTAAGTATGAGAAGAGATTTGCTGGAGCTTCTAGCGGGCGGCAGATTGTCGGCGAGTCAAGGCAACATGCACCAACGGCCCTTCAAACTCTTAGGCTGCAGCATGCCATCTGTGCGAACTGGCAGACCCTAGGCTTCCAAGGACCTTATAGTTAGGGCCCTAGACCCCTTAAGGACCCAATAATAAGGTCCCTCAAAGCCTAGGGAGACCAGGTTTGGCATCTACTGTCTGGTGCTTAGTAGGGAATGGGGGAATGGGTTATAGGGACTACTATAAGGGACCTTAAGGGGCTATCATAGGGATCCATTCCCCCATTCCCTACTAAGCACCAGACAGTCTAGAACAACAGTCTCAGCCAAACCCTAAACCCTAAACCCTAAACCCTAAACCGCCCAGGCCCAAGAGCCCTCCCAATGGCCAGACGGGTCAGCAGGTCCTGACCTGTGTGTGGAAACAAAGAAGTTGGTGAGCTCCTGACTTCTGACCATGAGGCCTTAGGCCTTTAGGGTTTAGGGTTTAGGGTTTAGGGTTAAGCTCTAACCCACCTAAACCCTAACACTAAAAGGAACCTAAGCCCTGACCCTAACTGTTCTTCTAGGCCCTCTTCGCCCCGCTTCCACAGGGAAGGTCCTGGTCTCGCACAGGTGCTGGTGGCTCTTGCGAAGGCATCGAAATCAAGCACATCCCTGTCGTCGCAGATGTTCGTGGCATCCTTGGGTTGCAAGCGGGGTTTAGGGTTTAGGGACAACCTCACGAATCCAGCCTTGTCACAAGTTGCTTGCCTTGCACGCGGGGTGTCGCGTCGCGTCCACACTCCTATCCTGATGTGTGATGCAGCTGTCTGCCGAAGTGTAGAACCTGGCATCCAGCCAGCTGCACATAAGCGGCAAGCAAGTACAGCGTTGCTTCCAGCGGCTATCTTCCTCAGCCAGCAACAAACCGGATCCAGTTTCTGAGCTTCAGAAAGATCGATGGTGACACCTTTCTTGACTTTCTTGCTGCTGCATCCCGGTGACCCGCTTGCATGCTTCGGGTGCCGTGCTGGCACTATGTTACTATAGCTTCCAGGAGCGACCTTTGCAGGGGACCGTCAAGTCAAAGTCAGGTACTTCGAGCGCTTTCCAGACAAGCTTTCCTTGTCAAGCTTGCCAGCACCGGCAGGAGACATACCAAACTCAGCAGCGGAGTCTCAGATGCCGTTGCTGAGATTCACAAGAGCACCCAGCAGGCGAGATTCTCGGCTGGTGAGGGCGAATGGAGGCAAAGCCACTTTCGGTTCTATGTTGCAACATGTCATCTGCGCGAATTGACAGATTGGGCTGGGAAGTTCCAGCCGTTCTCAACGAGACCGCTTTTGCAGTCCGGGCAGCAGTTCCCATTCCGACATACTGCATTCTGTGTGCAAAGCTGGCACGCAGGAAACCGGATCCAATGTCTAACAAGTTTCAGGAAGGTCGATGCTGACACCTCCTTTGTTGAGACCGAGTCACTCGTTTGCATATTGGTGCGATATTTTGCGCCCAATCCCTTCAGCGAGATCGTACCTGGGTTCAGGTCGGGCGTCTCTAGGTACACTGCAAGGTGAGCTTTCCTTGCCCAAGTCGCCGGAGTCATCGGTGTAGCCCAATTTTAAAAGCAAGCTCACCAGACTCAGCAGCGGAGTCTGAGATGTTCCGAGCAGACTGGGTACGACGCCGAAGTTTAGCAAGAGACTTGTTGGAGATTCTAGCAGGCGGCAGATTCTCCGCGACTGCGTGCAGGGAGGCAGCAAGGTCCCTTCGGTTTCTTACGTTGCAACATCGAGATTGGCAGGTCGAGATTGGTATGTCGCGGCCTCTTTCTCGAGACTGGTTCAAGCTCTGGCCTTTGCCGATGCGAGGGCGTGCTCGAGTATGCGTTGAAGAAGGGTTCTGCTTGTTCCTATGACTTCCAGCTTCGCCACCTACTCTCCGAGGCATTGGCCTGCAAGAGAGGCGGTAGGTGCGTAGATGCAGTCGTGCTCTTGCAAAGGTGCTTGTGATAGCCTCTGGTCGGACATGGCAGCTCGTAGCATGCAAGGGCTTCCGTGTCTCAGAGTGGTTATCCCAACCTCAAACCAAACCCTAAACCCTCAAACCCGAAGCCCATGCAGTAACCCTAAACCCTAGACCCTAAACAAAAGTCATGTGTGATGAGCCAGACCGCCTGAAGTTGGCGAAGCTTCTGCTGTGTCCAAGTGTTGGGTTTTCGGAGCGGTGACGCTGACCCCGGCGATGATCTCCTGAGTCCGAAAACCCGGTTCATACGTGTCCTAAGTCCTGACGCAGTACAACTACCCATGATGAGAGGTCTCAGCATCTCAGAGAGTGTGCGGCGCAGAGGCATGAAGCTTCGGGCAGTTCAGCTTCTCGTAGTGCTTCCACCCATGGCCTTCGGGTGTTCCGGGCCATTCTTCAGGCCACTTGGCTTACCAGCAGTCCAGGCATGTCGCTCAGCAAGAGACTGCTGTTCGGGGACTTGTCTCCCGGCAGGGCAGATGCAACCGGGTGCTGCAAGATACCTCTGTCTTTATACAGCATGGAGCTCTGGTGTTTGCGTTGACCAGCAGCACCTGAGCATACGCACTTGTGGTACCCTTGTTGAACTCTTATCCTATCCAAGGGCACTCTTAGAGCTTCCCGATCAGATGGTGTTCAGCGACAGGGATAGGCGAGGTGAGCAGAGACTAACCCGTCAACTTTGTAATTCCGCAAGCCCAGCAGCCAGGCTCCTCAGTGTTGCAGTAGGAAACATCGATGCGCGACCAGGCCACCAACTTGTCAGAAAATTATCTTTCGCATTCTGCGCAGACTTGCCTTTGCACATGCCTGCCTGGATGTTGAGCAACATGTCGTGCTGGACGTTCTGCCGAGTTGCAGAAGCCTGATGTGTCGCAAATAACTGGGGGATATGCCCTGCAAGCCGGATGGTGGCATTTAGCTGCTGGAAGTTCGCTAGGCCGTGTCTGTTGACTGCACGCTGTACTTGCTGGGGTGCAGTGGCCGAACAGGCATAGGTCAGGATCAACCGCTCTGTTTGCAGCATGTTGCGTGCCTCAAATCCTGTCTGCATTCTCCTTGTTACTGTTGGCACCCGTAAAAAAAATGCCGGACCTTTTTTTGTAGAGGGAACCTTAACAAGGGCCATGACCTTGAAACCTATCCACTCCACCCCAACACGTAACAAGGGACAGTTCGGCGCAAGGAGTTCGTACAGGGCATCATGGGCATCGCGGCGCTGTCCTAAAAATAATAAGACCCTTTCTGGGCCACCCTTGTAGAAGATTTCTACCGGCGCTGTCCTAAAATACTAAGACCTTTTCTGGGTCACCCCTATGGGAGATTTCTACCACAACTGGGCCAAGTGGTAGACTGCGCCTCATGTAGCCATGCCAGGATTCGGAGCTGAGCTCAAACCTCACCGGGATCCCTAGGGTTCCTTTAAAGGGTTCCTTAAAGGGCTCTATAAGGGCTACTATAAGGCTTAAGGGTTCCTTACACCCAAAACTTCGCAGGCCGCG
This sequence comes from Symbiodinium sp. CCMP2456, assembly GCA_905221635.1. NCBI lineage: Eukaryota > Dinophyceae > Suessiales > Symbiodiniaceae > Symbiodinium > Symbiodinium sp. CCMP2456. The sequence continues at coordinate 11,744 of CAJNDV010034524.1, read as the reverse complement.
CAGTGTCCCTGGGACTTTGGGGAGCTCGGGACCTTTGGGGAGCTCGGGCGATCGAAGACCACCAGCCGACAAGCTTTGCTTGAGGAGGGCTGAGCCAGCTCCCGAGCTCTGGGTGAAGAACTGCGATGAGGAGGGCACACTGGTTATACTACAAATGGGTTTCGTGGTACCACGAGTGGTGGCCGCGAAGTCTCGCGCGGCCGATTTGTGAGTGCAACAGAGGTTTGTTGCCAGGTGTGTCCAAGTATCGCATATAATATAGCACGGGTCTCTACCTCTACCTAAAAAGGTTAGCTTTAGCGAACATACAAGTGCTACAGCAGCGACTGCAAGCTGCCACGTACAGGCACAGCATCCCAAATTGCCTCAGCATGCTTTTGCTGGCAGCTTCACATCCCAGCTGAATCACGTTGGCGTGTATGGGATGAAGCTGCCACTAAGGTTTGGTCAGCTTTGATGCACTGGTTGCGTTGTGCAAAAGGTGCTGTTTCCAGCGGCATAGGGTTGCAGTTGCAATAGTGAGTAGCAGCAGCAGCCGTAGTAGGAGCAGTAGAAGTAGCAGCAGTAGCAGTAGCACGAGCGTGGCAGTGGTGCTGGCCGCAGCAGTAGCAGTAGCAGTAGTACTAGTCGTCGTCGTCATCGTCGTAGTCGTGGACGTCGTAGTCAGTCGTCGTTGTCGTAGTAGTAGTCATCGTCTTCGTAGTGGTAGGAGCAGGAGTAGTTTCCATGGTTTTTGAACAATCAATAAGTCGAAGGCCGAAGCAGGACTTTGACTGTCAATTCTTGGCTCCAACGATTGGGCGTTGTTACGTACCCATAGGCGCCATAGTAGCTCCTTTTTGGGATTACGGATCCTAAATATAAGCCACACAAAGGAACTATGATGGAGCCTGTGGCCAGACAGGAGAGGGTTGCTGCGGCAATCAATCCATTGTGAGTATGTTTCTTGTGACACTTTGCCTCCAGAGTAGGTAGTATTATTAGGGGTACCCCTTAAAGGGTACCCCTTCTGAAATCCTAGCTCCCACAGAGAAGTATGTGCAAGATTCGACGGCGCCAGTCAGCGAGTACCAAGGACACTTCAGACTTTAGAAGGCCTTTGAGCCAGGGACCAAGGAGCACTGTTTGGCATCGCCGCGTCTTGATCTTTTGGATCTGTAGACCTCATAAAACGAACGAAATCCAGGCCCCCCAAAACCAAGCCTGCAACCCTTGATCCCGTCAAGCCCTGAGCAGAACGCAAAAGACCTCGAGAACCGAAAGCCTAAACCCTAAACCCTCACTTGCAGTGCAAGCTTCGTCCGAGCTACTTGGGAGGCAAAAGAACCCTAACAAGCAGAAAGCACGCTTTTGCACGGCCAAGCGCCATGGCACAAACACTGCCGCGCGAGCGCCTGGTCCAGTAACTTGTCTGCGATCCAGGATCTTGCTGTAGCGTAGCCTTAATTAGTTACCAATATTATTTTAGGCGTCCTCATTTTGATTATACTAATAAAGGAGTCCAAAACATGTAGATTACGTAGGTGTACTCGTACGTGGCAGCTTGCTTCTCCTAGCTACTGTTGCATTTGTTGTTGCAGAGGCTTTGCTCTTTGACTCCTTGTCTGTTTTCTGCCAGTATGCATGAAAAGATGTTCCCTTCTGGTTGTGTCCACATGAACTGTGTTGGCTCATTTCTTGCCCCCGCCCCCATGCTGTAGAAGTCACCCCTAAACCCTGAACCCTAAACCCTAAACCCTAACAGAAAAAACCTAACAGACAGAAGGTTTCGGGCTTGGTCTTGAGCTAACTTAAGTTTCGACTGCCGCTTCCCGGAGAAGCCAAGCACCAACAAAGTAGGTTCTTAGGAGAGTTTGGCCGTTGGGCCCCGACCCCTGAAACCTACATCCTAAACCCTAAACCTAATGCCACAAGACCAGCTTCCTGATTCCTGATTCTACGCAGATTCATCAGGGTGCTGGTCTTGTGGTCTTGGGTTTAGGGGTTCAGGGGTTTAGAGCTGAAGGTTTAGGGTTTAGGGAGTCTGGGATGCGATTTCACCAGAAGTTCCTCGGAATTGCAATTAATCTTTGATGTAGCACAAGCCGGACAACTTTGCCATCGTTTCTCTGCAACTTTTGGTTTGGCGACTGAGTGTTGTGTTGAAACCCGAAACATCCCTAGGCCACCGACTCTAAACATCCCAAAAAACTCTTGACATGCCTACCTATAGTCTCCATTGTAGTCCCTTTTGGGGGTCACCTTATAGGATCCTTAACATATAATTGGTTAAACCAAAAAAAGGAACTACAATGGAGACTATAGGTAAACCCTAATTAAACCCCAAGGCATCTCTGAGGCTTCAGCATCCTAACATCCTCCACCCCAAAACATCCGACTGCGCACCAATATGCTCGTCTGTGTGTTTTTGCCTAAACCCCAAAGCATTCCGAACACCCTCACCCCCAAGCATCCAGAAAACCCTAAACCTAAACCCTAAACTCTGAAACCCCCAAACATCCAGAAAACCCTAAAGCCCCTCCGTGGGTCCCCAATCAAGAAGCCCAAAAGGGTCCGATTGGGGTGTGCGGGCCCTAAACCAAGCACTTAACATTTAAGAATATAGGGTTCCTTTAAAGAGATACTATATACATATATATAGGCTTCATGATAGTGAATATCGGAAGAGGGTTCCTTACCCTAACGACAGTTTTTAATTTCAGAGACAGCGAGCCCTTCCCTAAAGCCTGAAACCCTAGTGCCATTCCAAGCATCTACCTAGGGAAGCCAAAAGCCATTGATTACAGGGTTCTCACGTGGACTTTTTGCGCATTCTATTTGATTCTGTTCCTGTTTTGGGTCTAGGGTTTAAGGGCGTGGGTATCCTTGGCGGATATCAGTAGGCTTTTAAATCCTACAATCAAGTGTCTGTATGCCTTTCAGGGTCCGCGTGCCCGAATTGTATATACTTTAGCCTTCAAGCAGTGCTCATACCGTCACTTTGAGGCCAAAGTACATAATCTTTGGGCACATGGACCTTAACTTGAAGGTTCATGGGTAGTTATAAGTGGGGTCATAAGTAGCCTCCGGATCGGATACTGTCGAGGCTCATCTCCACTCTCCTGTCGAAGCAGGCGACGGGCTATGAGGGTCTGTATGCGATGTAGAGTGTGTAATATTTTGTATGATATGATAAAATTCGGTGTTCTCTATATATATATATATATGTATATGTATATGTTTAGGGGCCAAATAGCTACCAATACTATGAGGTCTCTTATTATCCTATATAGTCAAACGGGACCAGTTTCTGGGGTGCCTTACATTTATGGAGCCCGGAGCGCAAGCCTGAGCCCCTCCAACCAAGGTCCATTAACCACTCTTCCTCGGGTTTCCTGATATGGTTAGGGTAACAGACCATCCCAAAACCCTAAACCCTATAAGCCCTAATACCCTAAACCCTAAACCCTAAACCCTAAGCCCTAATACCCTAAACCCTAAACCCATTCTAACCGGTACGACCACCATCTTCGAAGTTCAACATGGAGCGCGCCACTGATCTCCTAGGATAAATACCAGGACTCCGCACTTTCCCCGCTGTCCATGTCTGTAAGTAGTGAAGGAAGCCCCCCCCTTTTTGTGGAAGCCTGAACACAATCATTACCAAGGTTGTCCGTCGGGTTCCTGATTCTAGCTATAGTATACTACAGTATGCCCCAAGACCCTGTTTTAATTCTTCAGGCCCCGACATGCATTGTAGCGAGCCGGGTTCAGTGCAACGATGTCCATGCGAGGCCTCGAGTTCTCACCAGAAAGCTAACCCTAGGCTTCCAAGGACCTTATAGTTAGGGCCCTAGACCCCTTAAGGACCCAATAATAAGGTCCCTGGAAGCCTGGGGTAACAACAAAAGCATGCGCCCTGAACCCGGGAGGGTTTCCCCTATCCGGGCTCTGAATCTGAAGGACCTGCCCTTTCTCAAGCACTTGTAGGAAGGAGACAGAATAAGACATCCTGAAGATAGGCAGATGCTAGAGGAGAACCCCTAAAGCCCCAAACCGCAGCTTCTCGAACGAGGGTGCGAAGATGGTCGCTGAAGTGGAGCGGCGGATTGCCGCTGGCTGTGGGCTCGACATCAAAGGACGGTTCGAGCATCATACACCTATAGTCTCCATTGTAGTTCCTTTTTTTGGTTTAACCAATTATATATTAAGGATCCTATAAGGTAACCCCAAAAAGGAACTACAATGGAGACTATAGGCAGGTCTCCTTGGGTTTAATGTAGACCGATTGCTGAACCCCCTACCTGAAAAGGGATCATAACTAACAGGGATCCTAGAGAACCTTAATGAAAGGGGTCTTATCATAGGCGTCTACATGATGAGTTGGGCTGTGTTGGGCAGTTGCTTGGATTGGGTGATTTGGCTGCAGTCTTCTCTTCGTGTTTGTATTGAAGGCCGGAAACCTTTAACCCTTCTGGTGTAGGGGTTGAGAAGTCCGTAGCGTTTATGGACATTGGAGCCCTCGCCATAGCCACGGCGGGCAACTACCAATCATCATTTCGCCCCCACAGGACACGGAACACCATTTCCGGAGGTCACAAACGCTCCTACACACACCACGTTTTCAGGTGCTTGTAATCGTAATATCCCTACAGGCGGGCAGGCTTCAACAGTTTACGTTTAAATATTTCTTTGGGACCCCACACGCAGCCCAGTCGAAGTCTGACCCTTCCTCTAAAAGTTCCGGAGGAATGCACGTGGATGTTAACATTCTCTTGGAGGCCTCTCACTCACGGTCCATGCGCCCATGCAGTACAGGCTTTGGCCATCTTTGGCCCAAAAGTACCTAGCCTATAGGTAGACAGATAGATAGATAGATAGATAGTTAGATAGAGATATACATATATATATATATATAGGGACTAATTTAAGGCAGAATTAGAATTATTTACTATATTTGGGCACATGGACCCGCAGGGTCTCGTCTGCAGGTTTATGCTAATAGGCGCTAGGGTGTGATGGTTGTAGGACCGTATTGCGGTTGTTGTCGTTGGGGTCTTTGAAAAGCTGTTGCGTGGAGGGGTGCGCTGAAGGGTTGTTGCCTGCAGGGCTTCCTCAGCAAATGACATCCCGCATTTTGTTGCAATGTTTAAATTTCTTGGTGTGCGATCCGACAAGTATCCTAGTTGTGCCGTTTAATTACGCTGTTCGGTGCTCAGATCCTGGTCAGGCACGCTAAAGTGTCAATGATTACGCGAACATGTATACAAACACTCGCGGGCCTTAAAACAACATTGCCTAATTCGCAAGAGGGCAGGCCTAAACTAACGCCCCCAATGTCTCACAACTCATACTAAGTTACGAAGTAGCTATGACATAAGATACAGAGCAGTGCAGCACTATTCCTGGAGCTACATGTAGGAAAGTAACCCATGGAACGTCCGTCTCTGCGCAGGCACTGGAGGCACATAGCTCCAAAAACGCAGAGGCAAAGCCGGCGGAGGCTTCGCCTTCCAGAGTGTGCATCCCATGCTTTCCGGTTGACTTCAATATCTTAAACGTGCCCCTAAAACCCTGAAGCCCAAGAATTCTAGCATATATACATTCGCTAATTAACTCTTTCTTACCGACACATGCTGCCAGAAGCAGTGACGTGAACAGGCAGGGGCATCAACGGCTCGAGGAGAGCGATGATCTAGAAGGTATAGCCCAAACCGCACCGGAACATCAGAGAGCCGGGACGCTAAAACGCCTGCCCAAGGCCTTGGGGTTTCGGGTTAGTATATGGGGGTTTCCGAATATAGGGGACCCTAATATAGGACCCCAATTACATAGTAGGATCCTTATTACAAGGACCCCAAAATAAGGCGCCCCTGATTTTCCGAAACTGCCATATCGGATTCAGAACCCACACTCCAAACACCGAAACCCCAGTTTCGATAAGTCTACAATCATCACCAAGGCTTGCTTGTAGGGTTTGCCCATAGGCCCCAAAGTAGTTCCCTTTTGTGGCTGATATTCAGGATCCAAAGGTAATCCCAAAAGGGAACTACTATGGCGCCTATGGGTAGAGTTCAGGGTTTACGGTTTGTTTCAGTTGCTTGGGGTGGTGGGATTTTGGAGCTTGCGTCTTTGGCTGTGTACGGATACAGCTTCTTCCTACGCCCTCAACCCCGCACCGGTCTCCCGTGTCAGTTTTTCTTCTTCATCTGGCTTTGTGATTTGGGGTTTAGGGGTTTGGCATTAGGGTTTAGGGCCGAACCCCGAACCCTAAACCGTAAGTTTGTCTCGGCGCAGTCGGATTTTCCATGGGGCCGTTTAAGATTTGGGGCCTAGGGATACTACAGGAGGCTGAACAATTAGTATAATCTTCTGCAGCTATACTGGCAGTGTTTACATACATAGTCGCCATTTCACCTATGGTTAATGTAGGGCCCTTATGCTGAGGTTCGGGGCTGTGGTTCCGGGGTGGCTACTCACTCCGAGGTTTAGGGTTTTAGGGTTTCAGGGTTTACCTGAAGTCTCCATTGTCGTTCTTTTTTTGGTTTAACCAAATATTTATTGAGGATTTTATAAGGTATCCCCTAAAAGGAACTACAATGGAGACTGGAGGTAGGTTTAGGGTTTAGGGTTTAGGGTTTAGGGTTTAAGGTTTCTTGTTTTACTCAGGGTTGTATTCAGTCGAGGCCAATGCCCTGGAACTTCCTTGGGCTACGATGCTGCGTTGGGGTTTAGGGTTTAGGGGTTTAGCGGGTTTAGGGTTTAGGGTTTAGGGGTTTAGGGGTTTAGGGTTTAGGGTTTAGGCCTTTGGGCTACGATGCTGCGTTGTTCAGAAGCTAGTCAACCATGACACGAGGAAGGCATGTCCCATCGGCCTGAAGCCCTCAACCCTACAAATCCCTGAGCATAGGGTTTAGGGTTTAGGGCTTAGGGTTTAGGGTTTAGGGTTTATAGTCCTGGTTTAGCAACAGCCCAAAGCCCACTACATGTTCATAGGACAGCCTGGCTGAGTAGTCGCTGCTTCGCCATGGTGTCAAGCGAAGAATGGCGCTTTCAAAAGCAGCTCTTCCGAATCTTCCTATCAGCCATTATTGTGGCCTTCTGTGGCCACTGTTTTTTGAAAAGCCTCCTTTAAGACAACTTATGTCGTGTATTCGTACATGCATACATCCATTCATCCACCCATGTATGTATGCTCTTTCACTGTTTCACGATACGACGTAGCTTCACACACACATACACAAATATGTGCGTACATAGATACACACATGCCTTTTTTCTGACTCACGACAGAGAGCGCGAAAGAGACTAGGTCATTGGTTTGGTATTCGTGATGCTGAGACTTTCAGGAATGAAGACACAATGGATTGCTCGAGTAGCTCTGCGTACATTTGTTTCATGTCTGACATGCTTGTGTATCTTTGCACCATGTGTACATAAATGCTTGTGCAGATAACATCGGGCTAGCATACGGAGGTCCGAACAACTCGCAGCATCTCTTAAACTAGTAGCCGTGCAGAAAGGCGAGTCTAATGATTGAGTCTAATGTTTATTAACGCTCCAACATAGCACAATGTAGGGACCTTAATAATTAGAACTGGGTTTTGGGGGGTATTATACTGTAATTATAATAAGGAGCCCCCCAACACCCTATTCCAATTATTAAGGCTCCTACATTACTGAAGATAGGGCTTTGCGCGCCAGGCGATGGGTTCAGCATTTATGTTGAGTTCGGGGTATCAACAACGTGTCAACGTTGAGGGTTTATAGGATTTAGTGAAGTTTAGTGTCCCGATGAGGTCTACAGCAACTAACAAGGTTCAGAGTTGAGGCTGGGAAGGGCTCGAAAAGATGTGGGACACCGCATTGCACCGTTTGCCGTGCTTGTAATGTGTGCTTTATTGGGTGTTCGAAGTAGATATCACTATAGCCACCTTTCTTATAACCACTGACCATGTCGCCTGATCCTTTAAGCAGGCTCTGGGTCTGAAATATCTGAAGTGAATCGAGGTTCAGGGGTTCGCCTCCATGTACCCATGGGCCCCATAGTAGTTCCCTTTTGAGGTTCATATTTAGAATCCTATAAGGCAATCCCAAAAAGGAACTACTTTGAGGCCTATGGGTAAGGCATTTGAGGCTTACCGGTGCGTGCTCGGAAGGGCTTAGGAACCACGGTGTGGAGTGTGGGGTCTACATGGCTCCAGGGATCTGGTCTTTTGGGTTCGGGTTCTTGGGTTTAGGGTTTAGGGCATGTCGAATTTTGTTTCCCATGTGTGATATTTGTCTTCTCTGCTGGTGTCCGGTTGTCTGCTACGTCACGGCTTGCAGCTACAGCAGGGTTAGCGTATTGGGAAAGCTCGCCTAAACCCTAAACCCAAGCTGGAAACTCAACCCAGGCATGCCTGGATGGCTACGATGCCACCTCGGCTGGAATTAATTGATCGGCTCGGGGATTTGCCATTTAGCTATGGGTTCAGGGTTCAGAATCCCAAGTTCTATGCGCTGCGAATACGACTGCAACGTGGAATGCGGCATTCTCCTATAAGGCAACCCCAAAGCAGAACTACGATGGAGACTATACGCACAGGATAAAAGCACCGAATGTTCAGATCCTCAGCCCTATAAGCCGTAAATCCTAAGCAACCTCGAAGTCTTCACCCAGGCCTGACATCTTGAGGAAGCCAGTTTGTTCGGGCCCTGATTTGGGCTTAGGGGCTTGTAGGGCCTAGATTTAGGATTGAGGGTTTGCAAATTAGGGGAAGCATTCAATCGCAGGCTTGGAATGCGAGGTTTGCAAATGCTTTGCAGTAAAAGCCTCCACATCTTGATCCACAGTAACGTGAAACCCTACACACCGCTACATGTTGTTGGAAGTAGCTCGGTGACCCCTGCCAAATCGGTTGCACGCTGTTTCCAAGGCACCTGCCCGGCACAGATCTGGTGCCGGCAAACTGCCCCTACAAAGACCCCAAACCCTAAACCCCAAACGCTAAACCCTAAACCCAAACCCACAAAGCTCTCCTTTTGGGGACTACCTGATAGGACTCTAAATATGAACCCCAAAAAGGAACTGCTATGGGGCCTATGGGTATACATCGTAGCAAGGATGGCGCTGGTTGCTGGATATGCCGATGTGATAAGCCTCGTGCGCTACCAGGACGGTCTCTTCCTATAGTCTCCATTGTAGTTCATTTTGGGGGATACCTTATTATAGAATCCTTAATAAATAATAATTGGTTAAACCAAAAAAAGAACTACAATGGAGACTATAGGTCTTGCTTGTTTTGAATGCAGCAATGGCCCCTCGGTGTAGCCTCAAGAGTCTTTCTGGTTCCTTGAAGATCGCTTCAGTTCAATGTCAAACCTGAAATGGGTCTCCTTCAACTTCAAACCCAAGCCTCAACCCCGACAACGTGGACGGCGTGATCTTGAATCTTGGTTCGCCCTACCCACCCACCCCCCCTCCGCCCCGGTTTCGGGGTCGGGTTTGGGGAACCCTAAAGCCTATAGGCCCTAAACCCATGGTTGGTGATCGGGGTTTGGGCGTGGCAGCGATGACAAGCCTCTGGGACCAAATTCTGACTTTGCGCCTGAGTCGGGTCGCACTATTGATGCCCAGCGTCACTGTTGCTGTAAGGAGCAGCAGCCGGACCTTAAGTTCGATCATTCCCTAACCCCCCCAGGTACATACTACATAGGGCCTTAGGGGCTCTAGTACCCTATGCCCTATACAGTAGGTACCTGGGGGGGTTAGGATTTTGAGTGTTTACGGATGTTTAGAGTGCACGGGTTCAGGGTTTAAGCAATCTGCTGTCTTATTCGGCCACAGCTCCGCTCATGCGAGCGCCAATGTCTACCTCCCCTTAACGCCTTTTAGCAAGCCTCAAAGCGTTTGTGCCCCAAGCCGAAGCCCCTCCAGCAGTTTCCTTGTCGTTTGGGGTTCAGGGTTTAGGCCATAAGTCGGTTCTCACCGGATGCTCCGACGAAAGGCTGGAGATTACAAGCATCCCTAACCCTAAGGGTCCATGTACCCAAATAGTAGAACATTGTCCCTAAAGTACCAATATAGGGACTACATTAAGGCCAATGTTCTACTATTTGGGTACATGGACCCTTAGGGTAAACCATCGAAAATACACCGGCAGCATGGCACTCAGAAGGCCTTCTCGAGCATCCTGACCGGGAACGTCGTTTGGCTGGGCCGCTCCATCGTCGACAGCGATGCAGCGCAAAAGCATTCCCCCTTTTTTTACGCTTCTTGGGTCTGATCTACTCTACTATATAGGGTCTCGAGTTTATGGTTTGGGTTGTTGGGTTTAGGGTTGTAAGCTTTCGGGTTTTACGCTCTAGGTTTCTACGTAGATACATACTTTCAGACATACACACACCCTAAGGGTCCAAGTACCCATTATTTAAGGACTTTGGGGCCTTTTTGGGTACTTAAAACCACAAATAAGGACTACTTGGACCCTTAGGGACAGACATACACGTACTATATCGGCACTTGGAACCTGCTACTAGGAGCTGGGCCTGGGCCTTGGTGATTCGCTTAGGGCTCCTGGGGGTAAATTACCTGAGGGACGAGAAGGCGTTTAGGGTCAGGGTTCAGGGTCAGGGTTTAGGGTTATTCATACCTTAAGCCTAAAACAATAAAGGATACCCATTGTCCGAGTTAGAGTCGAAGGACACCCACAAGACAACTTAACTGTCTTGCAGTCGTCTGAAAGATCCCAGGGATAATTTGGAAGTCTCGTCTTGATAAATGTGTGAGTTGCTTGCCCCGTGAACAGCCTCCATGTCTACGTGTCACTAGTTGACTTTCTTACAAGAGATGCTCGAAAGCCCGCTGCTTTCACATTTTTCTAAGACCTCAAACACACCGAGCTGACTTCAACATACCGTTTGCTTGAGCCTTGAACCACTCTGAATAAACTGAGCTGACTCCCAAACACCGCTTCTGTCAGAAGTATGGAATCACAGTAAACCCTAGTGTGAGACCCTAAACCCTAAACCCTAAACCCTAAACCCTTACTTGAGTGGTTGTTGTCAGCCTTGGACATAGTTTCGTTTGCCCGCGGTCGTTCTTGCAGGCTTGAAGTCAGGCTGCCATGACGATCATACTCATGAGTCATACTGATTGTAATGTAGGGGCCTTATATATTAATTAGAATATAGGGTTTTGGTGGTTCCTTGTTACAGTTATAGTATACTATACCCCAAACCCTTTTCTAATTCTTAAGTAGTATAATATACCCCAAGCCCTATTCTAATTCTTAAGGCCCCTACATTAGTTGTGGTAGCTTGGAGGTTTTCGTCGAGTTGAACACTTGCCTGCCCCATACGAGGGTGTGAGTTGAAAGCGTTCATGGTTAGGGTTTAGGGTTTAGGGTCCTGAAGCTGCACATCGAACCCTTTAGGCAACTGTTATATCGAACCCTTTAGGCAACTGTTATATAGAACCCTTTTGGCAACTGTTATATAGAACCCTTTTGGCAACTGTTATATAGAACCCTTTTGGCAACTGTTATATAGAACCCTTTTGGCAACTATTATATAGAACCCTTTTGGCAACTGT
>CAJNDV010034523.1:0-19921 GCA_905221635.1 Symbiodinium sp. CCMP2456 | reverse complement strand
GATCCAATCATCCCCTCCTGTTAAACTTGGGTAACCTAAACCCCTCTTAAACGCTAAAAGTAACGCCTTCTTCTTTTCTTATTCCCCCTTGACTGCTGCTAAAACAAGGGCCCGGTAACGACTTTCACCTCCAACTGTATAATATGTCTAACTCTTGTCAGCGACTACTGCTTGCTGCTGCTAGTACGTTCAGGACTGGGGGTGTAGATGGATTCTCTGGAGGAGTGCGGCTCCGTGTTCGGATCTAAGCACGACCTGTCAGCTTCGCCAGTCGCAAACGATGGACATCTAAATGCCGACAAACACGAACTCCTTCCGCAAGAGTAGGGTTAACGGTGTAACTTGGCGCTGAGGGTGCAAGTCAGCGGGTTTTGGATGTGGGTTTTAGGAACATGTTGGATGTGCTGGGCAACGATTAGGCGCATGCTGGCCTGGCTGAATGTCATCGCCAAGGATCCTACAGTAGAAATAACTACGAGTATGGTTTGGGAGAAAGTACCTGATATAAGTACTTCGGACCCTTTGGGAATGTAGATTCTAAATTCTAGGAGTTGTAGGGCTTGGCGAATGTGTAGACGTTTCGAGTGGCATGTTACATTGACATGGGCTTCTTCGTATTTGGGTGGGCGTTTCAAGCGTAGGGATAGTGTTTAAACATGTAGTACTTTCATTGGAGTCGCAACTACGTGCGGCTTCACTAGAAGCTGCTACAAGCCATGAAAATCGCTTACTCGGAGATTGTCCAGGCTGAGAGAGCTCTGTACAAAGCCCCTTCGCTCTGTGCGTAGACTTGACTGGAAATGCATGGCGGGGTGGCGAGGCATGTTAACTCGAATGCAACCTAAGATGCGAGCTGCAATCGAAACTTGGCCAACGAAGTGTGGTGATAGAAACAAAACTTTGTGGAGCTTAAGTTGATGATGCCCGGAGAAACTACTGCCTACTGCAAAAGCGTCCCAAATCTCTTTGCACACCCCAAACTGAAGTTGGAAACGACGAAGCTCGTTTTAGTACCGAAGCTGAGGCCGAAACGTCCGAGTCGGCATGTCTGCATGCGTTCCCGCTCACATGCTTCAAGTAGGACGGAAACGGCCTCAACACAAACGCTGTGTTGCAGCACTGCGCTGCAACGACAAAACTGTCTGCCCAAATTGTGTCCACCTCGCTGAAGGTACGACAAGGCAAACTGAAAAGCCTGGCATCCAAACTGACCGTCTAAAACATAATGCCGCTGGACCAAGGAAAACACACTACACGACTATCGCACTTCCCGCTATAGATGTAGATATGTATATGTATATATGTATATCCCGCTCTTCACTGGCGGCAGGTGCCAGCAGCAAAGGCCCACTCCTTTAAACCGACGTAGGCTGAGGAGTGAGAGCTCGATTGGGAAAACCTGGCCTTACAAGTGAATTCGTCGAACTAGTCGACGCAAGCTTGCAGAACACCTCAGACTGCAGTGCTAGCTTAACCTACCAAAACCTACCTTTTTTGTAGGGTCCCTTCAAACTCCATATTAGGGTTTAGGTTTAGGGTGTAGGGTTTAGGGTCTATTTGCATGCATAATCGCTTCTCCGAAAAGCAGCACTAGCTGACCGACAGAAGTGCTTGGCAAGTACCGTTCCCCAAGTCCAAAGCGTTCCAGCTAGGGTTTCATGCATGGTGCCGAAGAGTCATTGGGAGCATACTGCCACAATGTTCAGTCATTCGGCAAAAGATGTCGAAGGCTCAGCACGACGAGATGCAAGACAACTTGCGATCGCGAGCTGACAACGAGGGGCATCCCCATCGTGGTGATTGCTGGCAGCTTGGCAGCCTACGTGATCCTGGGGACGTTCAACATCCAATGTAAATTTCTAAACACTAAACTGTTCAGACTCGATAGAGACGTCGGATGGCAAGCGGAGGATGAAACCATCGTCGCCGTCCGGCTCCGGGAAAAGATCTGCTCTTTGCTGAGGGGTAGGCGTCGTAGATGTCACCTCAGACATGCCGTCAACCTCTTCCGCTGCACCTCCCATGTGTTGATTCGTCAAGGTGAGCCGCAGGAGGCAGACTGCCAGGAGAAGCGCCACAATGAACACGACGGTCGCAGGCCAAGCATCAGATTCGAAGAACAGAAACACGAAAAAGGTACCCGCAACAACTGTGACCGGTACGGCACACACCGTGAGACCCAGCAGCGCTAGCCAGATGTCTCGGACAGTTGGAAACTTACGACGGGCCAAAACAGTTGACAATGTCGCTGCCGAGAGCCCTATAACGAGCACAACAGTCATCACAAAAGCCCATTCGAGGAGGACAAAACGCAAGGAATATTCCAGAAGCTCGCGTCCGTCTTCTCTGAATATACGCCAAAGTATCCTCTCGATCGCGTCTGCAAGCCATGGCATAGTGGCTGCACTCAGCATGCAGATCAGAGGCGCGATGGGGACAGCGTGTGGCATTTGTCTCAGCACGGAACATCCCAACCTCACACTGTGCAGGTTGAAGGGCACGAAATGTAGGGCTGGCAGGGGTTGTGCGGCGCTTGAGTTTTGAATGAAGCCCCCCTCGAGGCACTACCGCGGACACCGGCAAACCTTAAGGTGAAATCCCAGAAATCCTCAAACCCGACATCATCCCGATGTCTCTAGACGTGCAGCTGGCCTGTGATGAACGAGGGAGTTGAATCGCCGCAAATGCTCGTCGCCAAATATGTCCGTCGGGCTGCCATACCAGTCTTCCAGCTTGCGGTAGACCAGCTCCCGGTCACATGGGATGTCTGCTCCTGTAATCCAAAATTCCATCTGCAAACGATATGCGGAAAATCTGCAATTCACCCCGGAATCCAATCCACAAAAGATCTGCAACATATCTGTGCAAACTTGTTTTGCACATATTGTCTTTCCCAAGCAGATTGCTGTGGGTTTAGAGCTTATAGGGCTTAGGATTATAGCGTCTAGAGGGCTTAAGAAACATGTCCCTCTTCCAAATGCTGCGTGGGATCCTGTGTCCGGATGCTTGTGACCGTTCTCACAACAGAAACACGCAGCGTTTTGGACCTCAAAGGTCTTCAACTGCTCGGGTACACGATGCAGGTGCTTGGCCATGCGTACGCTGAAGGTGCCAAAGGGCAAGCCGAGGAGGATAACAGGACCAAGTATCCTAGGTTCCCCAGCAGCCCCGTGATAAGGGCACTCTGTTTCCTACTCCTCGGTTATATAAAAAAAGGCAAAGGGGCACTACTGGGAGACCGAGGATCCAACCCAAACCCTTGCCCAGAACCGCCGGCCACTCATCCTGACCAAACTGAACCCCAGGAGTGCCGCGTCCAAGCATTTGCAGAACGATGAGCAAAGCAGAAGTTGACCAGCTGAAGAAGAGGAAGGCCGTGAGAATGGTGATGCCGGCATGGACAGGCATGATCAATATTTGCTTGTGCTTGTTGTGATCCGTCAAGAATGCCGCAATCTCATATGCGCACCATAATCCTCGGCTGCCTTTCGCCGATCGAAAGCTTGTCCGCTCAATCTCAATGAATAGTTCTCCGACTAAGTTTAGGGCTTGAAACAGCACCAAAGCCTTACATTCAAATCGTGGTCTTGAGTTCAATAACCCTAGGTCTCCAAGTATACAAATAGTACCTACTTTGGGGTCTAAAGTCTATAGATAGTACCTACTTTGGGCTTTTTGGAACCCCAGGGATAGAATATCAGTGCCCTATAAACCCTAAACCCTAAACCCTAAACCCTAAACCCCTAAACCCTACAACCAGCTCTTAGAGCACCAGGCCAACAAGAGCAAAGTCATGCTCTGGGGCAGCCGGGAATCTGCTGAAGTACCTCAGAAGGTTTAGGGTTTAGAGGTTTAGGGTTTAGGGTTTCGGGGGCTCCTTGTGATAATAATTTTAGTATAATAGACCCCAAAACCCTGTTCCAATTATTAAGGCCCCTACATTATGCACGTGCGTGCAAGTGTCTCGCATGTTGGCGCGGAAGCATGTTTGCGGGGGGAATTGCGGACTGACAATCCCCAAATCACTTGAAGGCTCGGCTGCAATAAACTGCAAGTGCTTTTGGACATCTAGCTAAACCCCAGGGCTCCAAGTATACAAATAGTACCTACTTTGGGGTCTAAAGTCTATAAATAGTACCTTCTTTGGGCTATTTGGAGCCCCAGAATAAACCCTAAACCGTTTCATGTAGGGTTGAAGACTTCGGGGTTTCCGTTGCAGTTTTGGGGTGCTTGTGTGTTGTTTTTGTTCACGCTTTCGCAGCCGGCAACTGGCCCTTTTAGTGTGAACACGTCGTAACGTTATTCCGGATTCCTTATAGAGGGTCTTGATATGTGTTTCTAGTCTAGAGTATCACATACCCTCAACACCGATTCCAATTGTTATGGCCCCTGTATTAACCCTAAACTGGGGCTTTTGTTTATATTCCCTGCTGCAGCAGCATCTTCGAAATACAGACCTTGAAGCCGTTGTTTGGCAAGCTTGGCTTATGCCTTGCCTGCTAGAGTCTGGGACTTGAGTTCAGGACGGGCGAACCATCAATCCATGAGCACAGCCTCCTGATTGCCAGCTTAAGATTTAACGGCTTACCTGAAACTCTGAGCCCCGAGCCCTAAATCCCTGAAGCTTTAAACCTTGAGCCCCAAGCGTGAACGATAAGTTGCAAGCCCGAACTCTGAAGTTGAACGCCTCCGTTGAAGAGCTGTTCAGCTCTCCAGGTGTCTGTAACTTCGCGCAGCCCATAGCTCTTGAGTTGAATCCTGCTACAAGCCATCCTAGAGCCGCCAAGAAACCCCATATCTCTAAGCCCTAACCCTAAACTCTATATATCTCTAAGCCCTGACCCCAGATGATCTTGAGGTGATGCTGTGCCAGCTTTAGGGGCCCTCGTCCCACGGAGGATGGGTGGGATGGTGCGAACTTCGAATTCTCGCCTGGTTTTTTCTTAAAATTTCACGGGAGATTCAGCTAATTCCTGTAAAGTGGAGTAGAGAATAGAGCTTCTCCTGCCACATTCCCTATTTAGGACTGTGAGCTCTGGATGTACGGGCTTTGTGGTGTAAGTTGCCAGCTGTGCAGCGCAGGCACCACAGAGTCGCTCTTTTTTGGGAGAGGCTTTCGGAGAGTAGACCTGACGAGGTGCAGGGTTTTGGGTTCAGGGTTTAGGGTTCAGGGTTTAGGGTTTGGGGTTTAGGGTGTTCGGTTTAGGGCTCAGGAGCTGGTGACGAGGGGGGTGCCAATTAATTAGTTGACCCTTCGCCTCAAGAAGGAAAAGCCATGTGCTGTCAGCAGCAGGTTAACATAGAAGCCTGAGTCACTACCAATACTGTTCTTTAGGGGTCCTGAAGATAACTATGTAGTCCAATCGTATGGCCAAAAAACCTTGGTCTAAATCTTAAGCACACACTGCGCAAGAGAACCCAGACTGTCATCCTGCCGTTGAAATCCCAACCCCCGGCCAGACTCGTCCTGCAGATGCATTTTCCTAAGGTGAGAAGTATGGGCCCCTAATATGGACCCTTTGGCCGGTTCAGGCCCAAGTTGGATTCTCAGGGCTTCAAGCCGCAAGCAGAATTTGACTAAGGGTCTAGGGTTCTACAGAGGGCACCATTTGGGCCGTACTGTAACTGTGATGGCTCTACCAGTGTTCTATAAGAATTTTCAGCGGCAGGTGTTGCGGGGCTTGAGGGCCTAAGGCTCCTAAGGGCTTTACTAAGCCTTATGCCTTATGCTAACGTATAGTAACCATTATGCCGCACACTAACCCTGCCAGGCTGCCACCGAGGCTCCGGTCGTCGTCTTTGGAGCCGCCAAAGGCGGGGGCAGGGGGGAGGTCTCGAATTTCAGACCTGCGATGTTGTGTTGGGGGTTTCGAGTCGGGGGGTATTCGGGGGTATGGGGGCTTTTGGGCTTCCGGCCGGAGCTTCAGCTTCTGGATTGAAGGGCGTCACTTCGAAGATCCTCCGTCTGGGTTTCTAGAACACCATACTTCCGTCATATCAGAGTACCCTTTGTCCAGTGCATGGCCTACTTTATCGAAGGGTACCCAGCAGAGAATCTCCGCGGACCCCAAACCCTGCTCCAATGATTGAGGTCAGGATACTGAACCCTACTACAGGAGCCTAAATAATTAGGAATACTATTTTGGGGGGGGTCCTTATTACAATTATCGTTTAAAAACCAAGAAAAACTTCTATTCTAGTTATTAAGGGGTCTAGATGAAGCCGTAGAATCTTTTAGGCTCGAATTCAGAGCTACCAGGCGCTATTCCCGGCACCTTCCACGTTGGAGCCGCTGCCGCCGGCGCCTGAAATCTAGAAGTTCCGGCATCTGCGGCTGTTTAGGGTTTAGGGTTTCGGGTTTAGGGTTTAGGGTTTCGGATTACGTGTGTCGGTCTGAGGTGTTTAGATTGAGGGCTTGGCGTCTAGGGGCAAAGAGTGTAGGGTTGAGGCTTTGGGTTTTGGGTTTGGGGAGACAAGGCCAGGTCCTCAGGTTCGAGCTTTCTGATCGCAACATTACCTAAATCCCAAACCCTAAACCTCTAACCCTAAACTTGAATCCGAGCATGAATTCTCAGTCGTGTGAAGTCGAGCCAGGTTGGCACCAGAGCCTTTTCCAGAAGCCTTTCCAGGCGCTGTGGGAAGCCGCAGGGGGTTTGGGCTTTAATTGGGTTGTGGACTGTTGGTTTAGGGTTTAGGTTTTGGGGTTAGAGTTTAGGCTTGTGGCTTTTGCTTGTATGGCGAGGTTTGATGGTAATTTGTTTAATGCGCATTGATGTTTGCTAAGGCTTGTTTAGGTCCTTTTGGTGTTGCTGTGGTCGCTGAGAATTTACTCAAGCTGTGGTAGGAATTGGAACAGGTCCATCAAACTAAGTAAGTGAACTTAGTTGAACTTAGTTCAGTGCGACTCTTGCATGTGTCGATATACAAATGTCTTGGGCAGGGGATGGAGTACTTCCAGTTTGAATGTGAGCTGACATACCTCCAGAACGCTTTACCGAGTCTCCAAAATTGCCCTTCTACTATACACATACGACCATACCCCCCTCCCACACACGCAACACAAGGCAATGGTCAAAAAATCCTAAGGCCCAATACTCAGACAGCCCTAAACCCTAAAGGTCCTAAAACCCCATATTCGGATATTCCTAAACCCTCAACCCCTCAACCCCAAACCCCAAACCCACCCTAACCCCAATCGGGGTTTAGGGATCCGGTTTGGTTTGGCTCCGGGCGGCCTCGAGGCATAGCACTACAGACGGATTCACACAGCGACTTATCGAGCGCTTCCTCCCAAGAGCGAGTTTCGGGCTGAGGGTCTCTCGTTTAGGGTTCAGGGTTTTAGGGGTTTAGGGTTTAGGGAGTGTTCAGATTAAAGCATAAGGTTTAGTCGAGGTTTTCAGCATGGATGACAGCCCCGTGCTGAAGAAGGAGTTGTTGAGAAAGTGGGCAAACACCCTCAACCTCTGCGCGACATCATTCAAACTGCAAAGCTTAAACCTACAAAACACCATTCGCTAAACTCCTAGTTAATTACACTGAAGCCTACACATACAAACCTTGGCCCCTCACCTTGAAGCCCGAAACCCCTACATAAACCTTTGAATCCTTGGCAGAGCCCAGTAGAGGCCTTCCGAAACTAATATAGAATCCCTGTAAAACCCCAAACACATTGTCGAGTCCAAACCCGTGTTTGGTATTCTTATTAGAACCCCTAAGTGGACCCCCAAAAAGAAGCCTTAACGGAACCGCTGAGCACACCACTTTCTCCGCAGCTCCTCCACGGCCGGCATTCCAGGAGACGCCGGCCGTGGCCCTAAAAGACGTGGCTTGGGGTTTGGGGCTCAAATGTAGCGATTTAGAAGAGAGCAGGAGCATTAGGCTTTGGGGTATGGTTCTGGGGTTGAGGGCTTGCGGTCTTCGTGTGGTTTGGGGCTAACTTCCTGGACGCTTTTGGGGATTCCGACGTTCGGCTTTTCGGCTTTATGCCAGAACTTGTGAGCTCAGTTTTTGTTTAAGAGAGTCCTGCATATACCGCAGTTTGTTCGCAGATCGTAGCTGTTGGGATACTGGTAGGGTGGTTGAACGACTCTCGATGTTTTGTTGCATCTTGTTGTTTCGGGTTCGGTGGTCTAAACTCCCAAAAGGATGAATTGCAGCTTACTCTTCTGAAATCGTTGTCCCAAACCCTAAACCCTAAACCCTAGCCGAAGCCCTAAACCCCTACCCTAAGCCCTACCCTAACCCCTAAACCCAAAACCCCAAAAGTATTAAAGCTGGGGAGTTTGCGTTCCCTCTGCCTCTTGCGGCACAGGGGCCCGGCAGTCCGATTTAGTAACGTGGTGGGTATAGGAGGTCCACGGTTTAGGGTTCAGGCTGTTGGGTTTAGGGCTTAGGGTTTTTAGGCTTTTAGGTTTAGGGTTTGGGGTGTTGCATGGGTTGTAACTGTACAGGATGCCTTTGTAGAGCTTTGCTGACATTCGACGTTTTAAGTTTCATGCAGCAGTGGGTGGTGACTTGGTTTGCCAGGAAGGTATTCTCTCGCACGTGCCGCCGTACATGTAGGGGGTTCTGATCATGAAGACTCAATCGAGCTTCCTTTTGAAGCTAGCACATTTTCGCTAGTGGCGGCCTCTGAATCTGAAACCTGGCACAAGCGGAAACGTGAGCGCCACAAGGAGCTGGAGGAGTCGTTGGCAGATGCCGAGGAGACTTCAAATGCAGGCAGTGGGGTTGGTTGCGTGCAGAGTGCTGAGAACCACCGACCACCTTGCTGAAGTATGTCCTGCCCCACTACAGTCATTACCATGCCAAACACCCACTGCTTCCAAGACCAACACACTACACTTAGAATCCTTGCGACTCTGAATCATCCGGGAGTTCAAAGACTCTTTTGTGGTTGTTGAAGCTGTGAAGCGGCCGCACAGCCAAAAGCACATCCCAAGCTCCGACATTCCCGCAACCCGCGCATGCCCATTACCCGTACCCTAGTTTCATTGTCGACCAGAGGTCCGACCACTTGCTCCGCTCCCCAAAGGAAACCGAAGCGCTCGCAGCTGTACGGAGGCTCGCCGCTAGCAGCCGAAGCGACACTGGCGCTTAGTGGCGACGTCCGGGGCTGACTACAGACGACTGATTTACCTTTGTCATAGCTGGGTAGCACTTTACATGTTTATGGGTACTTTATTAAGCCCACGAAGTAATATACATTTAGTCCGTAGTTTATTCTCAGGCAAGGACCAGATATGATTTGTCAAGGCAGGCCCTAGATTGATCGGTGTGCTTTCGACCAGCGTAGCCTGGTTGTGCAGCTGCTGTAAGCCTCCCGACTCCAAGACCGCCCTCCCTGACCCCGAAACGGTTCAGGGTTACTATAGGGGCCAAACAATTACCTATACTATTGTGGGGGGGGTTCGTTGTTTATTTATAGTATGATGGGCCCAAAACCAGATTCTAATTGTTATAGGGCCCCTACATTAGAGTGTTTGACCTAAGCCCTAGACCGACACACCCGAGACGCAAACCCCAGGCCCGAGCCCTAAACTCCAAGCTCGAGACTCTAACCTTTTCTGAACCCTAAACCCTAAAACCCCAAAGCCCCAAGCCCTAAACCCTAAACCCTAAAACCCTAAGCCTTAAACCCTAAACCCTAACCTTCCAAGCCTTAAGCCCTCTCAGTTCGAGAGCCAACTGTTGGAAGACTTGATACTCCCGGATTCGTCGAGCTACAGTCCACATGTGGGGCTATGGGTTTTTACATGTACAGGCTTTTCGGGTTTGGACTTTGTGGATTAGGGTTTATATTGTAGGAGTTTCTTCGTTTAGGGCTTTCGTTATTTTTAATGTTAGGGTCTTCTGAACTCGTTCCAAGGCCTTTGCAATTGGAGCTGCGCTGGCGGCTGGGGCCTCTGACGGGTCTATTTTCGCATTATTGCGCCCAATCTTCTCTCAAGGAGGAGCATCTTCAGATGTTGACTGATGCCGAGGTGGCGGAATATGCGTACTCTGAATTTAGCAGCAGAGCGCTCGTGGCAAGCCTTCCAGCTCCTGAGGAGTCCATTGAGAACGGCGGCTTCGAAACCTTAGGCCCGGAATGGAAGATTTTCAGCAGGCTGTGTATGCCTGGTATGGTCAGCTTTCAGGGGCGGGGTTTGGGATTGCTGTGGGATTTGGGATTCGGGGTTGAAATGAAGGCCACTCGAGGAGGTTACATGCGGGGGGGAAGCTGGTTTGCAGTTCAGAGCAATGCTCGCCGACAGTTTCCTGCTCGTCGTCCTCAACTGCTCTTTCTAATTTGGTATGACAATGTAAAACCAGCAGCTAACTAGCGACATTAAGCGGCCATTGCATATTGGAATCTTGGAGGTTGACATGAAGTTACTAATGTGCCCGTGCTGCTGCCAGCAGCTGGGCCAAACCGGACTCATAGCGAGGATTGTGCTCCGGGCTGTGATGCTGCACCGGTGATGTCGAAGCTGGTCACGCTGATAGTAATGAAGAGGACGTTGTTTAGAATGCTTGTGATTCTGATTCTGGTGATCAGCAGGACGATGAAGAGTATGGGGATGGGATGAGGGGCAGGACTTGTCTGATGGTATGCATGCTGCTCGTGATGCCGTGGTGATGGCGATGCTGGTGCTGAAAGCGTTTTTTGCCAGCGCTTGACCACTGCATGATTTCTCTGAGTGATTGCGAAGCCGGATAGACAGTCCATGAAAGGCTCGCTTGAGCCGGATATAAGGAGTTCACCGATCATCTAACTTTAGAACTTCAACTATCCAGGGCCCACTTTTCCAGAGGCATCTTTCCATCCAGCCAGGGCCCGAACACAGTTCCCTATTGATGAGCCCAGTAAGTGCGCGTCAGTGCAGACGCCTCCATGTCGGAGGAGCAGCGTGAAGACGTGAGAGGCAAGGCTGCCGAGATTCTCCTTTGTGCAGGCGTACACCTCCGGGCCTATGAGGAACCGGATCCACAGCAGATGTTGGAAGATGCGAGGCAGGTGCGAAAACTCGCACAAGATGTGCTCCGCACTGCGAATGATCACAGGCAAGAGGCAGAAGTTGGACCGACGGCTGCTTCGTGCTTTGAGTGGATCTGCCTGGCTGCCCGGATGATGCAGAAATTGGGTGCCGAGGACTTTCACGGGCAATGCCTGCACCTGGCCGGCCTGTGCTTGCAGGCGACCAGGCAAGTCGAAGAGATTCTGGTGGCGGAGGGCGTTCCCACCGCAATCGTTTCGGAGGCTGAGGAGTCCGGTGAGGACTACTTCTACATCCCTGAGTCAGGGACCCAAGCTGAGTCTGGGGCCATTACAGCGCCAACACGAACTGCGGACCCGTCTCGTGTTGACAGTGTCACCAATCGGGAACCGCATGAGCTAGTTGTCGAAGAGGCGTTTGTGGAAGGACCAGGAGAAGGCTGGACACGGGCTTGAAGCACTGTTTTATTCTTTGGTATCAGCCCCCGCCAACTTTGTGCCATCCCCACAGTTCTACTTCTCGTCGGCAAGCTGCATTCTAATAGTATAGTCACAAGGAGGGTTGTTCTGAATCATTGGGACTTTCAACGTTTGCGCCCTGCCGGCGGGGCCTTACTTGTTGTGCCGGTTCCCTGGGCACCGAGAGTTTGAACTGCACAGTCGTGGTTAAGTGTGGGCCCGTGGGTTTGTGAGATCCAGCCGTCCAGGTCAGCTGGTTGCACACAGGCAAGGTCTGGAGAGCCAGTTGCAACAGATGAGGGCGGAGCAGACAGGCCTTCCCCTTGCAGAAACGCTGCGAAAACTGGGCTCTGCACTTCTCGAAGAGGGGGAACCTCAACATGCCAGACAGGCCAGGGACGACTTGCACCAGAACTTGCACATTCAGCAGTGCTGCCTGCAGGCCATGGACTACTTACACCAGAGCTTGCAAATTCAGCGCTGCCTGCAGGAAAGCGCGGCTCATCTCAGTATCGCTGACACGCTGTATGACCTGGGTCGCGCAAGCAGCATTCTTAAAAATCAAGAACAAGCCCTGCAGTACTTTCACGAGTCCTTGGAGATTAGACAGCGCGTGCGCCTCGCTGGAGATGGCAAAACTGTTGCGACTCTGTACCGTCTGAGCGCCGAGTATTTGAAAAAGTTTCACTATTTTTTCGACGGCGGAATAGAGCAGGCGCGGGTCTTTGTGGAGAAGGCTCTGAACTTGGCAGACAGCCTATGGCCTGGCTACTTGGATCTCTGCGCAGTTTCAGCCTCTTGCCGACATGCCCAGGACTGCAAGCAATGTGCACCCTGCTTGTGGTTATGACTGAGCTTGGGTTGCACTGGTTCTGCCTGCAGGAGCTCATTGAAGCTGGCGATGGTTGGGCGTACAACTTTCGGGAGGTTCTCCGCGGACGCGACCTGGAGTTCTGCCGCGTTCTCACTGCCAGGGACAAGCCCTTGATAGTTCTCCCGTCAGCAGACTCCGCCGACTTGATTGATGCACCTCTCCCTGAAGATTTTCCATTGCAAGTGTGGCTCAAGGCACGCTTCGCGAGAGACTGCGTAGGCGTCTCCCAAACTGATCAGTTTTAGGGGCGGAGGGCATTGCACGGCCAAGTTTGGGTCGCAGGGGCTTGAGAGCTTCATGGACTTACGCCAGGTTCTGGGCCAGGGTTCCAGCTGAATTTGAGGTTTGGAGCCTACCCGGTATGTGCAAGCGTTACTGAATCCTGCGATGATGTCAGGCTCCCGGGAAGGAAGATCGTCGGACCTTGACATCCCTTCTCCAGCGTGCTGCCCATTTGGAATTGGGCGATGGTCGTCCAGATACTGCTGCAGCTGAGGCCGCGACAAGCTGTCTTCAAAAGTCTCTACGCGTGGTAGGCTGTCTTGCAGGAGACCAAGACAACGAGTCCGCAGCAAAAACATTGTATGAGCTGGGACGGATGCGCGCTTTCGCCAAGGACTTCGAGGGTGCAGTCTGCTACCTGGAGGAAGCATTACGCATGAAGAAAAAATCTATATACGACCAAGACACTGCCAGCGTCGCAAAGACCTTGGCCCTCCTGGGCAAGCCGTACTTCCTCATAGAGAGTATCAAGAGTGGAGAGGCTACTCGCGGACGTGTGCGCTTTTTCACGGAGAGGGTCTATCTTGCTTATGTGTTGCCCATACTGTCCGCCTGCTGTGGTCCTGAGTTGGCTCTACAGTCCGGTCCGGGCGTTTTTGATGCGATTCGTTTGTGGCTGCGGCCATGAAACACGCGAAAAGACCGCCAAACCAGTTGCCACAGTTACGCATGAGGTGGCGTTGCGAGCAGAGCTCGACAGCAGACCTCCTTGCTACGATGCACTCAGCATCCATCCCTCCTGTTCTGCATCAGATTAGGTCGCTTTGCGAGAAACCTGCTGTAAAAGGTCTGGCAGTAGAGCCCTTATAGGGACCCGTTAAAAGAACCCTTGTCGGAAGCCTTCTCAGACAAGGCTCCGAAGGAACTAAGCTAGCCTTTCAGTCACAGAGATACTATAGAAGCCTGAATGATTGCTAGTTTGTTTCCTAAAGGTTCCTGATCGCAAGTATGTTATGATATACCCCTACATGAGTTCCAGAAACCCAGAGGCTAGGGTTGCCGTCATGGCGCATGGTGAATGTGCGCAGGTGAGGATGAAGAAGGCGATGACGAAGCCGAAGATGAGGCTGCGGGCGTGTAGCGAGTAGCAGCCCTAGCTTCCTCATCACATAGTTTGGAATCCGATCAGACAGGATTCTGAGGATTATTCTGTACCTACATTCGTCCCTTTATTACCCTTCAAACTGTAACTGTTACAGGGGATCGCTTAACGCTTGGGGGGGGGGGGGCGCTTCGGTGTACATATAGTTACATGGCAAGTTTGGTGATCTTCTCTGCCAGGAGGATCAGGATGGGCTGGACATGGACGACTGGCCACCGGGATCTCACTGGCAGGATTCAGAGTTCTTAAAATAAGAGTATTAAGAAGAAAAACGACAGTAATAGTGGCAGTGGTAGTAGCAGTAGCAGTAGCAGTGGCAGCAGCAGTAGTAGTAGTGAGTAGTCGTCGTCGTAGGACTACTAGTAGTAGTAGTAGTAGTAGTAGTAGTAGTAGTAGAAGTAGGAGTAGCAGTAACAGTAGGAGTAGCAGTAACAGTAGCAGTAGCAGTAGGAGTCGTCGTCGNNAGTAGTAGTGGTGGTGGTAGTAGTATAGTAGCAACAACAACGACGACACCGTTTCTGGTCATAATAATCATAATAACACGAGGCTGTCGTGGTTCCAAGCTTGCGGCAATGTCAGGAGTCAAAAGTCGGCGAAGAAGCCTTAACTAAACCCTAAACCCTTAACCCTTAAACCCTAATCGCTTAAACTCTAAACTCTAAACTCTAAACCCCAAACCCTAAACCCTAAACCCTAAAGATTTTATTATTTTTGTGAGAAGAGCAAAAACCTAGAGTTTTATTGGATTTCTATTGGTCAACCAATTCCTATAAACCCTAAACCCTAAACCTTATAAGCCCTAAACCCTAAACCCTAAACCCTAAAACCCTAAACCCATAACCCTAAACCCTACACCCGAAACCCTAAACCCTAAACCCTAACCCGCGTCTTCATCTGAACTTGATGTTCCGACCTACGCTCTTCTCTGGTTGCTGTGAACCCCAGAACGACACCCCCGAGCACTAAATCCCGAAAGCCTCGCTCTAGAAGTAACTTACATAGAGAGATGCGGTTCATGAATCACGGACCCCTGTGCTTCGGATTTTAAATTTCAGGCCTAAACCCTTCAAACTTCCTCTAAACCCACAGCGCTAAACGCCAAACGGTTTACTTCTTCCCTTCGGGGCCTTGGCGGAGCCCGGACGCCCAGGAAGGCCGGCACCGAAGCGGAAGATCTCGTGGAAGAGCCGCTTTTCTGCAGAGGGTTTAGGGGCTTTGGGATTTCGGGCTTCAGGGTTTGGGATAGTTTGGGGTTTAGGTATCTATATGGTTTCAGGGCGTTGGGGCGTGGTTTCTGCAAGACTCTCGCCAGAGAACATCAAGGCAACGGTGAGAATGCCAAGTAAGTAAACGGAGTCGGGCTCATGCAAGCCTCTTCCGGCCTGGACGGACAGAAACATGGATGTTAGGTAAGGTTAGGCTTGGGAGAGTTTGACCACGTTGAGATGACCAGGTTTCGGAATCTACACCCGCATCGGGCTGAGCGGACGGAATATATGGGCCCTAAACCCTACAGTAAACCCTCAGCCACAATCCTCGAAGCCGTAAAGCTGTTTATTCGGATTCCCATAAAATTAAGAGCCTACAGAAAGGTAGGTTATAGTAGTTTAAGGTAAACCCTGAATCCTCAAAGCCTCAACCCCTCAAGCCTAAACCCCACATCACACTCGAGCCGAGGGGTGCCGATGCCGACGATGAGGAGGAGGAAGACGAGGACGGAGACGACGAGGAGGGCGCGGACGCGGGCAACTCGTCCTGAATAATTTCAACTGCGCAGTGCGTGGTGTGCATTCAAAATCAGGTTGCTTCTGGGCTCAATATAGGGGCCTGAATTACCAATACTATTTTGAGGGTTCCATATAATATAGATAGATAGATAGATAGATAGATAGATAGTAAAATATACCACCCCAAAACCCCATTCTAATTATTAAGGCCCCTACATTAGGCCCTGAGCCCGAAATCTCTTGAGAGCTGATGCTCTGAACTCGCCAAAGCAAGCGGAGTGCACGAAGCCGCAACCGCGCAACAGCACAATACATAAACATTCTTCAAGCTCCGTAAATATTGCAGCAACTGTACATCATGTAACAGAACAGAGTACCATATGATACACTATCGTATAAGTTATCTATCATATAATATGATATAAGCTCAGATAATGTACACCCTAAACCCTACACCCCAAACCCTAAACCCTAAACCCTAGACCTAAGCCCTAAACCCTAAACCCTAAACCCTAAACCCCTAAACCCTAAACCCCCAACTGCAATAATTAGAAAGCCTGGAGGCGCCGTTCTCCGAGAGATCTTAGTCAACGAGTCCGACGAGTATCAGCCTGGTGCCACTCAGGAGGATGTAGGCCTGGGGTTGACAGGGCCTTTCGGGCATTTATGTATACATATGTGAACATGTATATATATATATATATGTAAACATATATATAGAGAGAGAGAGAGTGGGTTTAGGGTTCAGGGTTTTAGGGCATAGTTATGGGGCTTGGTCTTGGGTTCTAGGGTGTGGGGCTTTGGTGTTTAAGTATGGTTTCATAGGGTTTAGGATTGAGGATGGTCGAGGGGCTTTGAGGTACAGGTTCCGATGTTAGAAATTTAGGTTCTAGGGTTTGGGATTTACGGTGGATTTAGGGCAAGTAGCATAGCATTACGGGTTTCGGTGTGAAGAACACGTGCTGCAAGGGGTTTGGGGATTCCGGCAAAAAGAGAGAGAGAGAGAGAGAGAGACAGAGAGAGCAAGACAGAGAGAGAGGGAGGGTTTGTGAGCTTCAGGGCCTTGAGGTTATGGGCTTTAGGTTCCGGGGTACTTGGAGGTTCATGGGACTTAGTCAGTACAATTATAAGTACCCTTATTGGGGTTTTAAGTAATTGTAAGTATAGGGGTATTCATGACCCTGGTTACGAAGTCCCATGAACCTTTAAACATAGGGGTTTCGCTAGAGCTGCAGGAACTTCGTGGTTCAAGGCCCCAGGGGTATGGCCCTCCGGTCTTGGGCTTAGGGTTTAGGCAAAGAGGGTTTCGACTAAAGGGTTTGAGGGCAATGGAGTTTGAGACTTTCGTTTTTCAGCGTCGTAGTAGTAGCCATGATGCATGTTGCGATTATGCTAGCAGCAGCAGCAGTTGTAGTCTCGGCCAGTGATGTTTGCGGAATCTTCCCGGTGTGACGCCGGACTTTAGTAGTGAAAAAAGGCCAGCCAACTGAACCCGAGAAGCGACTCTAACAGAGCAACGCCCAGCTACCTTCTCGCAACCAGGGCTTGAAATTCCAAAGCCGAAGACGGCGACAGGTCAATGTGATGACGATGATTCACCGCGGCCCCTCTCCAGAGAAACGCCTGTGGTAGACGAGGACGCAGTGGTTTTCGACCCATTTCTAAAACTACATGACTTATCTGCAGCTCCAGAGCCTAAAGCGAAGATTCTGCGCCAGTCTGACTTGTTTTGGGGGGGTTAGAGGCGTGCTGTGCCTGGATTTGCTTCACACATTTTCGGATCCTGCTTCTTCTTACATCAGACCGTACCGTTTAAGTGGTCTAGTATCTCCCGAAATCCTTCCATAGAGCTGCGGCGTAAACCCCTCGTCATGAATTATTGAAATATCAGTTCGTGAACCCTACAGTTTACAAGCCCCAGGACATGCTCCTGGCCGCCACAGCTCCACTGCTGATCGACGGCCCTGTGAAGAAGAAGCGAAAGAAGAAAAAGAAGAAGTCACCCGGCTGGCACTGTTAGGGCTTGGATTTTAGGATTTATGTGTCGGGTTCAAGAGTACAGGGCGCGTTCCTACTTGTCTTCTGTCGCGTCTATGTGTGCGTCGGGTTGATGTTCAGAACCTTCGTGGTCGCCCCCAGGGAAGGTTCTGGCGAGAAGTCTCGTCAAAGTTGGAGCCTCCAGAGTAGAGTTGAGCGGATTGGCCGACCGGGCCTTCGCATACTGTCTTTTCAGCCGTGAGCTGTTGACACTAAATATCTTCTGGTTGTATGGTGTATGGATTAGGGTTTAGGGTTTAGGTTTAGGGTTCAGGGTTTAGGGTGCGCGGCAGACCTGCTTTCATGCCTGTAGTTGCAGCCTGTCTGCATGTGCTTGTAGGAAGAAGCGGCGTCTCAGCAAGACTGTGGTCGTGGTGGATGTCCCAGCAGAGAAGATGCTTGATTGCACAGTGTGAGCATCACTAATATTGAGGGGCCGCAGCCGATACTGTTTGGGGTTCCTTGTCACAATTATGGACTATAATATAGCAAAACCCTACTCGCCCTATTCCAATTAGTCCTACAACACTGACAGGGGCTTGCAGGCCTGTGGGTTGAGTTTTCAGCTGAGGAGTTGAGGCTATTGCTAAGCTCTGAGATAGAAGTTCTGCCCGTTGTAGAAAGCGTAGCAGAAGCCGTGTTGGGAGCACGCAGCCTGTCAGTCATCCCTATGAACATGTGTAAGAACTGCGACTGTGTGAAGTATCTGAACAGATCACCGATGAAGCTCAACGAGAGCATCTGCATGAATATTGCAATCGACCTGATGGAAGCGCAGAACCCCACAACGGCAAAGACATGCGAAGACAGGAGACTTTGAGCCTGTAAGCACTCAGTGCTGGGCAAATCCCTGCACTGCACCATTATCAAATGAAATCCTGTAACTCCGAACCCTAGGCCCCGGTTTCAATTCGCTCAGCTGTGCTGCCCACGCGCATCTAAGGAAGCCTCCGGTACCTCGCTTCCCGCACCCGACCGGGCTGCGACCGGAGAAGGAGGTAGACCTGTTGCATATAATGTAGGAGTCATGGTGTTTACAGTTTTGTCTTTATGCTCGACACAGTCTTCTGGAACCCTTGAGGCATTGCCTGGGGTTCGATTCAGGCACGCTTATAGTGCATCAAGGTAAAGGATTTCCGATGTGGGTGCTCTGTGCTTTGAGATTCGGAGTATCGTTTGAAGTTTCCACTGCTTTGTTTGTGGGCATGGAGGCCGTCACGCCTCCACAAGCGGTGCAAACTCTGAGCAACCTGCCTGCACCAGGGTCCGGGTTTCAGGAAGCTTCAGTACTCAAAGCGCTCTTACTCGTAGTTTCTGCAGCCCTTAGCATCAAAATAGCCCAGAAGCTTATAAATAGGGTCTTTGGGCCCAAACGCCTTGAAACATGAGTGCAGTAGCTTCAGACAGGGAGGCTCCTAACTTAGGGACGACATGAACCCTAACTAAAAGGGTTTAAGGTTCATATACCATATAGGGATTCATACTATATGGGAATAAGGCCCCTACTTTCAAGGGTCAGTTGGTCCTCAAGGTAGGAATTGTTTGGAATACAAAGCTCGGCGAGACGCCAAGGCCGCAGGCTGAAAACTGCTTGAGTCATTGCCCGTTTAGGGGTTCAGGGTCTAGGGGATATAGGGTTTTGGGTTTAGGGTTTGGCGCAGAATTTGAGATCTGTCCTGTCATTGTCAAAAGTATATGCAGTCTCTGTACGAACAAAGTTGTCCTCTCCAGCTCAGCTGCGACAAGCCTATCATTTGCTGAGTCTGAGTCGATTTGAATATGATAGCGACCTGGAGGACCAAATGACCCTTCAAAGTAGGGGCCTTATTCCCATATAGTATGAATCCCTATATGGTATATGAACCTTAAACCCTTTTAGGGTTCATTTCGTCTCTAAAGGAGACACCACTGGCCGCAAGATGATCAGACCCACAAGCCCTGCGCATCCTGGGACAGGTGAGAGGACTCCCCTCAAAGAGCGCTTCTCGAAGCAGCTTCTCGGTCCGGTAATGTAGGGGCCCGCCTTAATAAATAGAATAGGGTTTTGGGGTATATGATACTATAGTTATAAGTTATAATAAGGAACCCCCTAAATAGTATAGATAATTATTGGTGGTAGTAGGGTTTCATACTTGTCTTATGCAGGTGTATAGTGGATATGGATGCATGCATGTATGCACGGAGCTGGTGTTGCACTGGAGCATCGAAGGCGCAGGCGCATTGCCGAGCATCATCTTTGCTTAGCTTCCTGGTTGCTGAATGTTCTCCGTCTGCTAGATTATCCTGCAGAACCCCATCTGAGCATTGAGCCAAAGTACCCACATAGTTGTGAGGCGTGTCGAATTTTTGAAACCCGTAACTCGAAAGGTTTCAGCCTAAACCCCCGAAAACCCCAAGACCCTCAATCCTCAACCCTGCTCAGTACTGTATACCTCACCTAAACCCTAGACCCTAGAAACCCA
>CAJNDV010034522.1:0-26969 GCA_905221635.1 Symbiodinium sp. CCMP2456 | reverse complement strand
TACTGCTACTGCTATTGTTATTGCTACTACTACGGCTACTACTACAACTACAACTAGAACTACAACTTGCTGAGGACCCGCAAAAAGGGCATCGTTCGGTACTGTTCGACGCGGCCTTCTTTGGTGAGGCCCTGCATGCTGCATCCGAAGCCTCCAAGCCGATCTTTCGTTCGCTTGTTCAGGCAAAGCAAGTACGGGGAAGGCGAAATGTACTGGACTGACACACGCATTAAAGGGAAGATCTCGAAACTTTGTGGCATTGGGCTAGATCTACGATCTACAAAGTAAAACTACAGTGACTCTTTGCCCTACTACTATCTAATGAACACAAGCTGGCACTCTCAGGAAGAGCCGGCGCAAGGTGTTCCAGGAAGCTATGGAATGGGATGAGGAGGCTGACTCCAAAGACGAAATCCTTAATCGGAGCTTCGACGACTGGACGCTTGGGGTGTCCGGTCCCTGGGGCTTGATTAACTTTGCGAAATCAAAGGTACCATCTTATTACAATGTCGCATTCGTGTGTAATCCGCAGGGGCCCACAGTTCGGTAACGTCCGAAAGCACCAACACAACCAGTGTGTAACCCTCAAAGAACTTGAAGCTCACGCAGAAACTCCGAATTTAAAGCCAACACAACCATCTCAGCAGGACCCAAACCCTTTATCTTTTTCCGACCACCAAACACTAGGCCAAACCCTGAACAGAAAACTCTAGACCCTTTGCCCTGAAGACTCCATTTGGTCCTACAGCGGCTCAGGTGACACCTTCCAGAACATCATCGGTAACGACGACGCTGTGCCCGCCGACGAGCCGGAGAGCCTCACGAGTAGCAGTGTTATGCAGAAGGTAAGTTGGCCTGAGCTAGCTAAAGACGCTGCCCCAAGCAGTCTGTTGCATCCGTGCAAGAAGTGCGTCGAGAAACATGAGAAGAAACTTGACTTGCTGCTCCAGCGCTACGATGCTGTGAAAGCGGACAAGTTGTCAAGCTTGCAATCGCAGACCCGAACTTAGTCGTTTGGTACAGATCTTCAAATGTTACCTGTGTAACAAAACCAAAGCCGCCTTCTCAAGGCTGAGATCAAAGCTGAACGAGGCGCAGGGTCACCTCAGTGGATCCATCGATAAGATCGAGGACAAGATCCGAGATGGTGCTCTTAATGGGTTCACCCGTGGGACTCTCTACCTGAGTCTACCTAAAGATTGTTTCCGCAAGTAACCGTTTATCCAATGACTGTTGGTGCACCCCCAACCCTGTGCACAGCCAACCTAGGATGAACAAGTCCATTATGAAAATGCTTGATGACATGCGCCAAATGTGATGAACTCAGACTTTGCTGCCCAATAGTGCTCGGCTGCAAACACCGAACATGATGCCTGCTCAGGGTGATCGACGCAATGCTGCTGCATGATCGTGCTAAGTGAGACCCTCAGTCATCAAGCCATTTGTGAAGTGAAGCCCCCATAAGCCATGGAACCGTGCAGGTCCCACGCCCCGGCCGTGGCCGAGGAACCCAGCACGAAGACGAAGACCCCGCGGGCAAAGACGAAGGCCAAGGCGAAAGCTAAGGCCAAAGGTCGAGCGACAAAGAAGAGGCAGTGTGAGGCTCCCCATACCCCTGCTTCGACGAAAAAGCCGAAGAAGTAGTTCGCTGCTCCCTGTGTTGCAAATTCTAGCTTCTAGCAACGCAGCTTCGTAAAGGAAAGCCGTGGAAACTACATGGGGTTGCAGTGATGGGTGGAGCTTTTTCCCATGCTGTAATTAATTAGTTCGCAGTTTTCAAGCAGTACCGACTGCTTGAAGCTTGAATAGCTACATCGCCGGGGACGAAAGAAGGGCTGGTGTTAGCGCAGCAAAGGTGTCCTATGCATCTGCAGCCCAGCAAACCTATTCCTTGTGTAACCTAAACCTAAACATAAACTCTAAACCCGAAACCCTAAACCTGATAAAACTATTCTCCATAACAACCCCCGCGGCCAGGTACTTCCGAGGATGAGGCTGAGTCGAGTGACGAGGTCCTGCTGGAGCACCTGGCTGAAACCATGGGGGATGGTGTTCCCGCCCTGGTCACTTTGGGTTACAGGCCTTAGGGTTTAGGGTTTAGGGTTTAATTCTCAGGGAAAATTGTCCGGTTATATCTGTAACATAACGACGAGGTTCTAGGATGTTGGGGTTCCGAGTTTAGGGTGCCTCACTTTCGAGTTGATGGGATAATTTGCTTTGAAGCTGGATGATGCCTGCTTGCTGAATCCATCTTTTGAAACTATTGGGGTACTGTCTTTTAACTTTGATAACTATCCTAAATGCTAAACTCTAAACCACTCTCTCTCTCTCTCTCCCTAAACCCCTAAACCCAAAGTCCCTAAACCCTCAACCAGAAACCCCTAAACCCGAAGCGAGCCCAAGCCGGTACAACCAAGTTACGTGACCCGAGCTTTTAGATCAGAAAGCAACGTCTGCCACTGAAGTCCCCGACACCAAACTTCGAACCGTGCAATATCAAATCGAATACAACCCTATCCCAAGGCTACGGCGGTATCAGTGAAGCGAGCACTTCGTGCCCGCGAGGGCAAAAGGCCAAAGGCCACCTGCGAGAGAGCAGCCGAACGGGATACTCAGCGGCTTTTTGAGAGATCGAATTTGTCGCTACCGGTGCAGATTGAGAGTGTGCAACATGCCACAGCTGATGCATCCTCGTCGGATATCACAACGTTTCATGTCCGTCCACAGAGCTGGCTGCAGTTCCTATTGAGGGAGTGTCCTGACTTACTAGGCGGAAACCCAGGTGAATGCTACTCCAACTTCGAATGCTTCTGGAAGTTGTACTCGATGGAGCACCCCTCCCATGCCGTTTTCACCTCCCATGGTCAACGACTTGCTTCTGTGGTTCCGCTTTGTATACATGGGGACGAAGGCCGAGGACTCAAGAAATCAAACTACCTCGTGATGAGCATGCAGAGTCCCTTAGGCTCCACCCCAAGGCCTTCCAAGCGCAAGTGCAATTGCGAAGCGAGCCTCCTCAATCGTGAGGATTTGCCTTTCAAGGACGGCCAGGATCCATCCCTCAGCAGAACAGTGAAAGAGTTTATGGATTCTGTTTGGTGCAATTTCAAGGGCCATTCCTACTTGTCGCGCTTTCTGCTGTATGGGCTTGGGGGCGTGGTGTCGAAAAATCATCCAGAAGTGCCAGAAACCATGTACCGACTCCTAGCCTCGGATTTGTACGAGCTTTTCCATACGGGAATCGAGGTACCAGATCGAGGTCGAGTGTACGGGGCCGTGATTGCTCTTAAGGGCGACATGGAGTGGCACAAAAAGTGTATGAACCTGACACGTAGCTGGCTCCACGCAGGGCAGAAGTCCGAGGGTGAAGTCTGCCATTGCTGTTTGGGTGGCAATATCAACTATCCTTTCGAGGATTATTCCGAGAACCCCCAATGGTCCCAAACTCTCTTTCAGTCCCGGCCATGGACGAATGCCAAGCCAGCTTCGTTGCTACGAATCCCTTTTGATGTTGCTGAGCCTCCAAAGCCTGAGTATATCATCAAGGGTGACTTGTTCCACATCATGAAGTCTGGGTGCTGTAGAGACGTCATCGGAGGGGTTGTACTGTTTCTTTGCCGACAATCATATTTCGATCATGCTGGTTCGACAACGAATCTGCCAGACAGACTCGGTCGAGCCCATGGCAATTTCAAGCTATGGTGCCTCAGCGAAGGCGTCCGCGCAGGGCTTCATTCGTTTTCGAAAGCATCTTTCAACATCAAGAACATGATGTCTGCACCGTGGTGTAACTGCAAGGGGTCCGACACTGTACTGCTTCTGCGATGGCTTTCGTTCTTCTTGACACTTAATATACAACACCCTCAAGTTCCGAATAACAGACGCCATTTCGGGATAATGAAGATGATGCTCGAAACCATCAAAGCTGCACGGACCATTCTCTCCTTCATTCGCGAGCACAGATTGTTTTTGCATCGAGCGTGTGGCCGCCGACTGTATGTAACGATCATGCGCTTTTTGAGGGGCTATCAACGCCTTGGTAAACTCGTTCTGGGCCTACAACAGAGAAGCTTCATACAGAAGCCGAAGCTACATGCTCTTCACCATGTGGCATACCAGCTGCGACGCCAACTAGCTTCAGGCTTACCCATGATGAACCCCGAGGCCCATTGTTGTGATATGGATGAAGACTTCATTGGGAGAGTAGCGAGGGTCAGCCGGAAGCTTAACATTCGGCTGTTGGACAAGCGGGTCTTGCAAAGGCAATTTTTAAAACTCCGAGCCCTTATCAACAAACGAAAGCGAGAGCCTGCGAAAAAGGTTTCAGGTAAACAGCTGAAGAAGCAATCTTTCGCAAGCTGAACAGCACTGCGAGCTGTGCGACTGTCACGAGCGTCTGAGAGCGTGGCGAGGAAAAGGAGCCATCTTTCGCTCGCTTTGGACATCTGCTTACTTATTTATACGACATAGAGTATTATCTTTCAGATTTTGGTGTTACGGCGTAAGGCTTCATTGCTTAGTATGTCGATCTCTTCCCAAAGACGATACAAGTGCTCTCGTCTTTTGAACCAGCTCCAAGCAAAGGATGACAGTCAGGACCTCGGCCTGATTTTTTCTGTGCGGGCTGAATTTCTTGTCGCGGGCTGATTTTCTTCGTTCGGGCTGTTTCCAGGTCTGAAGGGGTTCAGTCTGATATTCTAGGCCGAGGCGTGTCTAGGTATATATATGTATATACATATACACATACCTATCTATATCTATCGAGCGAGCCTACAGGCTACCTGCTTGCAGACAGAGGCTTCTCCGGACAAAGCTTTAGGATCAACGAGCTGAGTTTTCGAACCAACCCGATATTTTGCAAACTCGGTGCTTGCGGAAGCTCGCTGGCAGATGCGAGGGGATCTTGAGCCTCAGATTCGATCGGCCCCACAGCCGCTTCAGCTCTTTATAGCTGCCTGGGAACCTATAGTGTTTTTCAGCTTCAGACTCACCCATCCCTAACCCACCCTTAAGCTTGAAGAGCCATGCGCAGACCCATACCTCTACGACACCAACCTTAATACTATAAACCTGTGCAAGCAGACTTACATAGATATACTGTTTCGAAGCCCGTACAAACTCTAAACGTGCTTACGGCATGCGGAAGAATCTACACGTTTGTTTTGTATATATATATATATATACATGTATATGACTTCATGTCGTTTCAGAACTGGGATCGACATATAATTTAGTCACATGTATATACGGTATGTGTATGTATGTATGTATGTATGTATGTATGTATGTATGTGTGTATGTACGTATGTAACTATGTGTATGTATCCATGTATGTATGCATGAAAATATGTATGTGAGCATGTGTATGGCTCGCCTGAAGCACTTACACCCCATGCAAAGGCAGTAGCAGCTGTACATGGATCGGTCGATCCAAGTTACAGAAGCTTTCAAGCAGCAAAGCATGACCACACACACACACACATACACACTCAGATCGTAAACATTCGATGGATGCTTATGCCCAGCATCAGCAGAGTGGCCACGGATTCAGCTGGGAGTTCGCGTCCACGAGGACTGCCACAGTGGCTTTTCAGCCTTGGAGGGTTCTGAGGGGAACAATACATAATTGTTATTTTCCTCAGGACGGTCTTTCGACGAATATGTTGTGAGGGTTCTGCTGGTGGGATTTACATGTGTGCCACTTTCAATATAGGCGAGTAGCTTCTTCAACGGTTGAAGCACAACCAAAGGCACGGATTCTCGCTTCCATCGCGCAGCTGACGGTGTGGGGTCACCAAAGATCAGATCCACTAAATCAGCCTCCCATTCCTCCTCCGTTCCCAGCATGCTCGTGCATGGGGCAAGTAGAGGCTGCGGACTGCACGTGCATCCTATATGAGTTCGGACCAAGCAGACATGCAACATGTTGGGTACTGCTATAGGCAAGCTGAGCTGAGCACTCCCTTGCCGACTTGACGTGCGAAGGAAATCATTTCATCGCTGGGCCCTGGCGCGGGGGACTCATTTGTGTTATGTGTGCCGTCGTGCTTGGCCAGTCCTCTAGCATGCATATAGCACGTGAACGCATCTGTTGTCGAATGTTTTCACTTGCAGCTCGTGTGTCACAACACGTGCCCGGAAGGAATCTTCGACCCAAGCATGCTGCTAAACTGCGGTCGTGCAAATAATTTCGTTGCAGACAACCTTAAATTAATCCTTTCAACGTTGCTCGAGTGAGCAGTGCAGCTATCCGATCGCATTGCATCGGAGTCGCGCCCAGCACCCTTCATCCCTTCAGTCTCGGCATGGAAGTTGCTAGTAGTTGATCCACTACAGGCTCTCTCTCTCTCTCTCTCTCTATGTATATATATATATATATATGCATACACACGTACATGAGGAGCCACATGCTTTATGCGAACTCTATATTGGTATATGTAAGCCTACGTATTCCCAGCCCTCCACTGACTGCTTCGAAGGGTGTTCAAGATTGCATACATCCTTGGCAAAATCGCATCCAGTCGAAATCAGGTGGACTCCGTGCCAGAGGCAGTTGCCCTCTTGAATGTCCTCTCAGCCGACCTTGACAAGCTAGCTTCAAATGTACGGACACAGTTCTAGATAGGAGACAGTAAACCCACGTGGCCCAGTAGGAATACACGAGAAACATAGAACGACAACTTGAAGTACCATGCAAAAGACTGCTCAAGGCCAGATGCTTGGCTTGGTTTTCTGCGGCGAGCAGGCGGGAGCACCTTGGCACGGATCGCACTGTCTGCTTCAGGGCTGAGCAATCTCCTAATTTCCACACATGTATAATATTTCTATACACATATGTATATATGCGTCTGTGTGTGTGTCTTCGCATATATGTAAAACAGGACTTATACTTACACTTATAAAGGAACATGCAAAGACATGTATGTATCTATATATATTTATACATATACATACATGTATATTAGATATATGTCTAAATAAATGTGTATATATATACACATGCGTTGCTTCAGCAGATTGGCTCCGTTGCTGCAAGCATGGTATATATATATATACCAATATATGGTACATGTATATATATATATATGTATATAGATAGGCAAGTCGACAGATAGATAAATAAATATAGTCAGATAGAAAGATAGACAGATAGATAGATAGATAGATAGATAAATAGCTAGATAATTAGCTGGATATATAAAGGTAGCTAAGTAGATGGGTCGAAAACCAATTATGTCCTGATATATGTATATACATGAGCTATATACATACCCACATGGACAGACCCACATTAAGATTATGGCTGCTTGGATGGATAGATCGATGGATGGATAGATGAACGGATTGGGCGGAGGGGCGGGCAGATGCGTAGATAGTTAAGCCGATAGTGTGTGGATGCTCATTGGGCCATAAGCAGATTAGGGTGGGTCATAATAGCGATCGAGATCTACTTCATGTCTGCAGGGACCCCTTAAGGGTGTTCTGTGAATTCAGGAGAAAGAAATACAGAAGCAAAAGATGTCATCTCAAACGCAATCCCACATTTCCAGAGATATGAATATTTTGACATATCAGGAACCCGGAGTGCATCGGACCCTTTCCTACGCAATATTTATGAAAGCATATGAAAGCTACCCCATGCAGAAACTGAAGAAAAAACTCCCCTACGATTATTCTCCGAAAATGCTTCTAAGGCACGCAACAGAAGTAGACTTCCAGCAATTGTCGATCGCTTCCTGCAGCCTCGGATGTTGTAAAGATCAAGAAGTTAGAAACACGTGCATGATTCCAGATGTTGACAGGAAGTCAGCAGGCAGCCCCTAAAAGCACGCGTGAGCAAGAGCCCAATCGAAGCAATCAGCAGACTCTCCAGCTGCATCACAACATCATCATGCAATGTCTGTCTAATTCCAGAACCCAGGAACTCAGTCGAAGGCTTCCCGTTAGCCTGTCGAGCTTGCAGGTCAACGAGCGTTTCGTAGCCCTTCTCGACATCGGCGAGCTTGGACTCCAAGTTCTTCATGGCCCTGGGACAACTAAGATGGGGGTTAGACGGGACTTCCAGGTTTCGGCGCTGGACAAGGTTTCAGGATGAGTTGATGGTTGGCATATAATCTATAATGGGCATGTAGATTAGCAGTTCTGGGGCTACATTCGTGTCACATAGAGATCCACATGTGTCTGTGCGCATATATGCCTAGAGGGCCGTACAAACAAACACACACATACATACATACAGAAATATCTAATGCACTGCTACATATGTATATATATATATATATTAGACAAATATACACATATCTAGAAATGGATACATCTTCGTATGTACATGTATATATATATATGTACAATAGCTGTATTTGTGTTGTATTGTACATATACACAACACATGTACATATATGTGCATATAGACATGTATGAGGCCATTTGCAGTTTTTTGCGTGCTTATATACACGATCATGCAAAGACAGGAGTTGCTGACAATAAGTGAGTATGTATATACACACACATACACAGCAGCGCATACATGGATAGGTGCCTTCATGTGGGATCGATCTCGGTCGAAATGCAACAGGGTCAGCTAGTGGATCAGCATCTATCTTTCACGGGGCTTCCAACAGCAGACCATCACGGCTACAAGAGAAGTCATGGGTAGGACGCTAAGCCTCATAAAACCTGAAACCCTAAACCCCTAAGACCTGATAAACCCATATCCTTGCATATATCTTATAATTATAATCTGTACATACCTTCTTGCAAGGACTGCAGCTCCCAGGATCGCTAGGATGTTTGTTATCTAGGCACGTAGTATCTCGAAGCTTTTGGAGGTTATGTTACACTTTCAGAATTACAACCACTTCACAACATACAAGAAGAGCCGTAGTCAACGTACCAGCTATGCTAGAGACTTAGGTTTCTTGTAGGATTTCAGGAGCAAAGAAGAGGAAGGGTTTTTGGAGGGTATCTGTAATATCCTATGGGAATTAATCATGGATGCATCATCAGGTTTCATGAGCGTACCGCACTTGCAAACCCCAAGCCCCCTGAAGCCCTATAGGTACAGCCCATGTATGCCTACAATAAACTTTCCCTCCTTCTCTAATTCCCCCACTCCGTGTCGAGCTGCTGGGATGCACGGCATTCCGTGCCTTGATTGCCTTCGTTGCCTTCCTTGCCTTTCTGGGCAGGCGGAATGCACGTCTCTACACGGCCCAGGAGGTCGTGGGCTTTGGTCATCCTAGCCAGCACGGTCTCCACGCACTTGTTCAGGAATTTCTGCTCCTGAGGTTTATAAATCTAAAATAGATTTGTTCAGCCCGCTGCTTGCCAACCGTGAATTGATTATAGCTGGTAGCATGATTCAAGTGAAGTTGCCTCAGTCTCATTGGCCAAGTTCACAGCCGGTGCTGGTCCCGGAAAGGATGATGGTGAGGGCGAAGGTCTCGCGGAGTCACGAAGAACGGGCGGTGGGGGGTGAGCTGCTGCTGCTGCTGCTGGGAGTGGAGCACCAACAGGAGCATCGAAATTGTGCCAGTCTTGCGTGAGAGACACGCCAGACCCTGCCTGCACAGAAGCAGCACAATAAACGCGAGTAGATGCTAGCGTGTTGCGTGGATCTGGAATTATATTGTTTTGTGAAATCAAACGAAACTGCAGATGCCTCCTGTTCCTCTTCATGTCTCTCTGTCTCAGAGTAGCGTGCAAGTTCATGGCCGGTCTCATCAAGATCAACGAGGAACTTCTCGATGCGCGAATCATACTTGTCTTTCCTTAAGAAGAATAGTTGACGTGGTGCCTAGTCGAGCTCAGTACGGAATCAAGCTAAGTGTAGCTGAGATCACAACTTGACAAGACCGTGGTGCCGGCAGTAGGCTTCGACCATCTTGATGTACCCCCTCAGGCGAGACGACCCGACAGAGAGGAGGCGAGGACGGGACTGGAATTTCAAGGCTTATATTTCCAGTGGTGTCTGATGCTAAGTTTCGGACGAGGACCACTTTTCCTTGTCCTTCATCTGCTTCAGGGTGTACCATGCTTTGCCAACCTTGTTCTCCTTCTCTTTGGTCGTCTCAACACTTTTGTGGACGGAGGACAGAAACTTCTTCCTCCAGCATAGAAATGCTGTTCAGCAGCAATAGTAACTATGGGTTGTATGGGCAGCTTCCTGTGCAAGGTTGCACACCCAAACCTGAATGAAGAGTTCGAGTAAATGTGTGCATGTACGAGGAGTCCTGTTCCACCCACAGTTCTTTAACTCCTCCATCAGCCGATCCCTTCCTTCGCCCCCGTTCATGTAGGTCTCGTGCACCGACTGCGGTACCTTCAGTTTACCATTCTTGCCTTTGAGGCACAAGCGTCGGAGCTTGTGGTAGGCCGCTGTCTCACTCAAGTCCTGCAGGCATGTTAAGCATCCCACTCGTATACGAATGTGTGTTAAAGTAGATGCAAGCGTTTAGTTATCCTTCCAGACATGTGTTTGTGATAGAAGTACATATATATATAGTTCTTATACACATATACACCTTTACACAGTTGCATATACATTTATATATATATATATATATATGGATGTGCATACATATATACAGATACATAGATATAGATATAGATATAGATAGAGATAGAGATAGAGATAGAGATAGAGATAGAGATAGAGATAGAGATAGAGATAGAGATAGAGATATATATAGAGATATAGATAGAGATATAACAGATATAGGTAGCCTGGCAGATAGACAGAGAGATAGATAGATTGCATGACTAATGGGTTCAAACAGACACAGCAGCAGACCTGCCCGCGCACAGAAGCACACAATCGCTCGAT
The DNA here is from genome assembly GCA_905221635.1 of Symbiodinium sp. CCMP2456. Taxonomy (NCBI): domain Eukaryota; class Dinophyceae; order Suessiales; family Symbiodiniaceae; genus Symbiodinium; species Symbiodinium sp. CCMP2456. Next base: position 16,144 of record CAJNDV010034522.1, on the reverse strand, counting down.
CGGCCCAGCTTGGGCACACTATCGATCCTCGAATACTTGCATACAGTAAATGTGAAGATGTATCTCTATATATATATACATATATATATACACATATTCATACATATTTTGGTGAAAATTTAAACGTATATAATATTCATACACATGTGTACATAACTGTCTGCTGCTAGCCAGCAACGCCGGGCATACAGACAGAGACACAAATATACCCACACCTCATGTGTGTGCACTTAAAGGAACTGAAATTCACACAGATACACACGCATACACACATATGAACGCACACGTGTGCGTATATTTGTTGATACATACATAGTAACAAATGAATAACTATAGCGATACATGCACACATATATATATATGTACACATATTACGTTCTGTTTATACTTAGTACCAGTATATACATACACAAACGGAACACAGCCTTTGGCCCGATCCTCCAGATATTCACTCCCGGAGCTATCACCACCATCATGTGTGGAGGCAACAGACGGAGCTGGCTGCAAGCTCCGAGGAGCAGCTCGAGGCGCGGTCACTGGGCTGGGTGTGGTGGAACTGGAGCCTGGGGCCTTGGAGGGCGGCGGTGTTACTTTGGAGGGCAAAGACGGCGGGCTGGGTGCGACAGTAGTGGATTCTGGGGCCTCGGAGGGCACGGACGGCGGCGGCGGGCTGGGTGTGACAGCAGTGGATCCTGGGGCCTTGGAGGGTCGGATCGAGGGTCTGATTGGGGTCACGGTCAGCGTGGAACTGTTTCTCGAGACACTGCCAGCCTCAAGACTAGAAGTGTCACTCTCGGGTGCCCTGGGCAAGGATTTGGCAGCGGCTGGCTTTGTGCTCGGGTCCCGGACAGTTGGTCTGGGCTGATCGACACGGGGCTTCTTGAGTTTCGGTTCTTCAGACACAGCAGCACCTTTCCGGGTTGCAGGTGGGGGAATCGCAGTCTCGCGAGGCTCCTCTTTGACCTGGGATGTACAACAGTGGGGGCTTTACATGTTCTATCTGGATTGCAGAGAGGCTCCAAGCACCTGAAATATTCAACGTTACACATGCTAATTATTAACCCAAGTCACAAGCCGCTGCACTCATGATTTCGATGCTGCTATAAATGCACACTGAACGCCTGATAGCTCTTAAGCGTGGAACCCAACAACTGGAGACCTCCATCTACCTAGAAGTCCCATTATGTATCTATGGTCAACTAATACATATAGTACTCGAAACCCATGACATTCAAACGGCATTAATTAACCAGGTTTACATGGGGGCCCTGAAGTGCACTGAGCTCCATACGAATACGTACATAATACATGGTCACGTACGTACACACGCTAGTCTGTAGAATTGTCAATCTGATGGTCACGTGACATGAGTGCATTTACATATATCTGTGGATATGAAAAGGCATCAACAGAGAGAGGGAGGGAGAGGGAGAGAGAGAGAGAGAGATAGAGAGAGACAGAGAAAGAAAGGGAGAGTGCATCAGAAGGAGAGATCGAAAGACTGAGAGAAACCAAACATAGACAGAGAGAGCGAGCGAGAGAGAGAGAGAGAGAGAGATACATGGAGAATTGGACAAAGGCGGAGAGAGAGAGAGAGATAGACAGGCGGAGAGAGGGAGGCTGGGAGGGTGGAGAAGACAGGGATAGAGGGACAGATGCAATGATGGAGGAAAGGAGATACACAACAAAAAAAAAGATGTGTAGAAAGGTTGATGAAACATTGTGCCAATAAGACAATTTAAGGAATCAGAAACACACAGGTGATTAAACTGTTAAGAACTCATGATCGTCTAGGCTATGCATGTGTGCGGGGGTGCTAATCACATCGTGGGTCAGAGCGTGCTGCACTTGCCTCTGCGTGTGTGTGTGTGTGTCTGTGTTTTGGTCTCCTTTGTCTTCGCATAAGAGAAGTTTGGATAGGTTAAGGTTGCTGAGGAACTCTTTAATTTTCCCGGGAAGGATAGCAATCGATCTGAACCGTGACTATATAGTTTAGGTTAAGACCGATTGAAGCCTCCACAAACCCGTTCAAGCAGAGCCACCTTCCGAAAGGTCGGTGGAGGACAAGCATATGCCCCGGCCAGCTGGTCCGCAGTTGCCTGAGCTGCCAAAGAAGGTTAAGGTTTATCACTTTAAATTGGGTCAGCATTTTGGGATGGTAGAGGGTCTCTAGTCTATGATATGCTCGAGATGTCAAAACCTTATAAGGATTTTGGGAAGCTAGCATTATAGCAGAGTTGGTATGTGTATATATAGACATATATATATATATATAGAAGTCTATCTATCCTATATATATATATATATATGTATACTTAGTTATAGGGCTACATTCATCCTATCAAGGGCAGATCTAGGGTTGAGTCTAGGGGGTCATAGCGTGGGGTCTGATCAGGCTATTCGGATCTTCGGGAAAGGGGGGATTGCATGGCAAGTCTGATAATTGCAGGCTTGCCGCTGGGATCGTGTCCTTGGCTATGCGTGCTTCGTAACTAGTTGCAGTTGAACCTCAGTTGTCTTGGGGTCCGTTTCTAGGTTCTCGTGAGGCCAAGAGTCCTCAAAGGCACGATCAGCCATGGCCTGCTCCAGCTGCTGGTACTCAGCTTGCAGGGCCTCCATCTTAAGTGTTGGAAACAAACATCTGATTCTAAGATTGAATCAATATACCACATAAATCCCTGAAGTCCTGCACAATTTTCGTATTCAAACACCAAAGGATTCAAATCCAAGCGCGAAACCTGCATCCTGTGCTCGAGAGTTGAAATGCTGGTCTGGTTCGCGTGCGGCTCCAGCTTCGCGTCCCTCAAGTTTTGCTGTCCATTCACCATCTCAGAGCAGCTCCACTGCCTGGACGGAAGGTGCACAGGTCTGCGGGAGGTATCAGGAGTTGGCGGAAAGGTAGGACGCGCAGATGCTGTCGCAGGCTTCGCAGAAGGTGTGGCTCTAGAGGCCATGGCTTCTGTAAATCGCAATGGGTGCGAGTCAAGGCACTAGAAAACCTAAAAGATCTGAAGCCACATAAGTTGGTAAGACTCATATAGTGTATATTCGCAGCACAAGCATTAACTGCAGCCACCACCTCAGCAGTCTTAAGAATGGCAAGAACTTGAGAACAAACCACATTTCGATTAAGCTCGATGCATCTGTAAGCAGCAGCGTGGCTCTGCTGATGCCGCGTTGGCAAGCCAACATACCAGCAGCGGGCAGCACACTGCATGAATTAGGTGCAAAACAGCTAAAATTTGGATCCTCAGCTTTAAAAGGTAAGTTAAGGACAAAAAGCAGGTCAGCACCTGTCTTGAAATGCAACTTCAGATTGCGCGTTTTTTGCGCAAAATTTTGCACTATTTTGCGGGTCTTTTGCGCGTGTTTTGCGGGTCTTTTGCGCTTTGCACTTTTTTTGCGGGTCGTTTTGCGCGTTTTAGCGGGTAAATTTGGTTTTGGTACTTGAGGTAAGTTGAGCAACAGAAACATGGTCGTAAGTACGCAGAACCAGACTAAAAACTCTATTGCGCTACAAGATTACTTCAAAATAGAAAGTAGGCAGAAAGGATTTGGGTTTTATCATAAAAGTAGCCATGGTTCCTGCTTCCTAGTCTAAATATATTCAGATTGCCTAGAGGCTAGTCCGGGGTTGAGGACCCAAACTCCGAAACTCACAGTTCGGATGGGAAGAGTTGCTTCCACTCGTCTGGAATGCTCAGATCTTTGTTTCCTTTAAGGTAACGAATGCAGCATGCAGCTTTTGCATCCTGCCACTTATCAGAGAAATCTGTGGAGGAGAAGATTTGCATGGCGTCCACTGGTGGGGCTTCCATTCGATCGGCCAACCCATCACGCAGCTTCTTTCTCATCCGGAGCATACGCAATGCGAACTTGATTGGGTAGTGCCTCAGAGTGCACACGTTGAATCTATGTGTTTGGAATATGCAGCATGTGTTTGGAATATGCAGCACGCACAACAACATCAGCATCTGGCTATGTTTCGAACGAGCAGCTCTGTAGTCTTCAGGTATTTGGAGCCTTTGAACCTTCGTTGACCCGACTTGTCGCTGTAGCTGATAAAAGTCTTTGGGCCACGTTTAGACCGTTGGGCTTTCCGGGATAAGCGCCCCAAGTCGAACAGGTTGATGTTGGGGCTGTTGGAGTAGAGGGTGTGCCCCTTCGGAGTCGGGGCATCGTAGTGCCACATCCAGAAAGATGATCGCCAGACCTGTCATCAGCAACACTAGTTTTGGCTAGCACAGGTCTCCCTCTGCTTATCCTCCTCCCTCCCTCTCGCTCTCTATCCCGCTATCTCTCTCTCTCTCTTTCTTTCTTTATTTTTTTCTTTCTTTCTTTCTTTCTTTCTCTCTCTCTCTCTCTTTCTCTCTCTGTGTCTCTCTCTGTCTCTCTCTCCCTCTTTCGCATTTGTTTAGTTTTGTCCTCCATACTTCCCTCTACTCCGTGAACTGACCATGCAAACGAGTCCTTACAAGCGCCGGAACACCCCCGTAGGAATTCTGACAATCCACATATCTAGTCACTTATAAAGACTTTCACGATTAGTTGTTCCTGATGGAAGACACCGCGGATCCAAGGCTGATGCGAACTGACATGGTCGAAGCCCGGGGACACAAAGGGTTCAGTTTAGGATTTCCTCAAGGGGCCGCGATTCTTTACACGGTTGATGAAGGGCCATCAGGGCTGGAGATCGAAAGTATATAAGGGTTGTATATTCAAGGTGTTTTCTAACACAGGTATAGCTATATAAGGCTGGATTGGGATCACAGGTTTGAACAGCTCTTCCAAGATTTGGACTTTCTGGGTAATAGCTGAGTCCAATTAAGAGGGTGTCGGGCCCAGAGAGCATTTCTGATGTGGACCAAGCCTTCAGTTCAGCAGGGACGGCTTTCCAACCTAACCCTATATAGGACTTATATATCTAATATATAGTAAACTCTATATCTTTTATAGTGCCAAGCCAATCCAAGTTGCATAGGTTTCGTAAATGTCTCAATGTGTTCTAAATACATATGTATAAAAATGTGTCTATGTATACATATCTACATACGACTAAAATGCGTACTAACTGTGCTAGTGACATGCGAGGACCATGGCGCAGCTAGATATGTGTGTATATGTATACGTATACATACATATGAAGATTTGCGCTTGGTGCACCGTGGGACAAATTAAGATCTAGATAACTCGAAATTAAGACTTTTAGAGAGCACTTGAGAAAAGGAGTTGAATCCGAGCATTCACTCGATCTATACTTTGGGCAAAGTTAAGTCCCCAGCGGGCATGTGGTGTCTCATGTCCCGGAAACGGGGGTGGAATTCCAAGCTGCTGCCCCTTGGCTGCTCCAACACCCAGGTCAGACCGCGGGCTTGGCACAGGTATATCAGGAGGCAGGTCCTCGGCTTGAGTGGGCTGCCTTATATAAATATCCGCAATTCCATTCCTTCTGACTGACCTAAACTAGCACTATACACAAATGCTGCTACAGAAGCAGACAGTCATCAAAGAAAGCCTCAGGTTCCTACAGGGCGGTAAAAAGTAATACAAGTCTGTTCGTAGCATATAATTGCACTTCTCTACTTTTCGAACTATATTCTCAACTGCGACCAAACAAAGAAACGGGGCAGCTGGTGTCATATAAGCTCGTAACCAATTATGTCTACCGTGCGGTGTCTACCATGCACATAGCATATCTCTTCGTGGTTGTCAGATTCGGACCTACAAAGGCGCATGTAGGCAACGATCGATCTCGGCACATTTTGGAAGCGAGTCTGTACATTGATACTCATGTGTTTACAGATAGCATGTTTATGTATATTCTCGTACTTCGAACATCTGTACATATTTATGTACACATGCATGTATACATGCCTTCTTTTGCGTGTGTGTATTTATATAGAAACAAAAACAATCACACAGACATGTTGTCATCCAAGTATACGGATCCGTCCCTGCTTGGACATGCATGTCTATAGTGCAATGTATAGCACATATATGTATATAGATATGTGTCTATATATCTATATGTATACGTGCACATGCATGGCGTTGGCGTGCAGGCTGATAGATTAGAGATGTGTTCATATTTGCAGGCCCATCCCTAGGTAGGTTTCTGCAAGTAGACTCGCAGCCATGCTTGTATGTCTGCATCGGACTAACCTAGTTGTGTCTGTGTATGCATGCATTCTAGAATGTATGGGGCGTAGGGTTGGAGTTCAGAGCTTCGGGTTTTATAGGTTATCTAGATGGGCTGGCCTACCCAAACCAGCTTGGCATCCGACTCAGCATCAGGTTCGCCTCTTTGACGCTTTTGTAGGCCAAGTTCCCCAAACCACATATGCAGCTCCGACCGCTAGTTCCTCGATTCATTCCTGTAAATGATGAGCACTTCTGCCCAATCCAAACCAGGCAATCCTTCTTGGCATTCAAGATGGTCAGCAGTGCCAGCCTGAGCCAGCAGATGAGAGGCTGGTTTTGGGGTTATGTAGAGCTTGCGACAGTTTGTGCATATACATTTATATGTAAGGCTTTTTCAGGGCTTAGGTTTACGGGGTGTGGGGGCAGCTACAGGTTCGTGTCAAAGGAAAGCATACAGGGCCTTGATTAGTGTGGGAAGCCTTCAGAGTAAACATGTGAGCTAGATCACACCGGACGGACACAGCAAGACAGGAACCGTTCTAGAGAACCTTAATTGATAGCTCTATATATGTATACCTATATACACCCACCAGTAGTCACACATGGAGCTCACCCAACAATACAAGACTTTCGAGACAATTGGCAGCGTAGGGTGCTTAGATGCCAACAGAGAATACTACATTTGCTGCATCAGAAGTATATGTACACATTCATCATTTCATTTCCTGGAATCATGTTCAAGGGACCTTCTGTACAGAGACTCGAGAAATGGTTGAAGCAAAATACGCAATGCACGACCATTGTTGGCAGGTTAGTCCAGTCAGTTGAATTAGTACTGCCGTTGAGGGCCTGTGCCAATCTGCATGGATAGGTTACAGAGAGAGAGAGAGAGAGAGAGAGAGAGACAGACAGAGAGAAACAGACAGAGGCGTGGATGAATATCAAACAAGAACATACTCGGTACACCGCGAAAATACACATGCATACTGCATATATCATATCGTATATATTTGTATGCATGTCGACATCAAAACACACAGATATATAAATACATATATATATATATACACACACGGGTGTATGCACTTGCATATTTTGTATATATATATATATATATGTTTCATGTATATGTATATGTGTATCTATATACATATATATATATATAGATGCACATATATCATATGCATAGTATATACAATACACATGACTATAGCACTCACGTCTTAGAACGACACAGTAGCATGATCGATTGGGAAGTCCGAAGCCTGAGGATACTCTGAACCGTGCTATTTAAGAATGGGTACTCTGTTCTACATAATCTCGGATATGGAACGCTAGGCCAGCATCTGACGTAATGTCCATGTAGTTCTGCTTGCCATCTGCAGCAGAATGGTACAATATATCCAATGATGCCGTGGGAATGCCGGCAAATTTGGCACATCGAGAGCCGTTGCCGAGTCCCGCGTAGAACTCAATGAACCCGTAGACCTGTCAGCGACAGCCGCTCGCAGGTCACCATCAACAAATTGAAGGTGCATCTCTAGACTGTCTACTTTGTCAGTCGTGTGCTGGTAATAGATCGTGCCTCCTGAAGCGAATCCACATTGGATCCGAAGGTGAGCAACAGGACAGCCATCATCAAGACCTGCACAGCATGAGTTCGTAAGACTATAGAAAATTGCGCGACGGTGATTGCTTCTGTGCTGGTTCAGCATGGCCGTGGTTTACAAAGGACTGCACTATGTTTTTTATGATGGCACTATATAGACACAGTCCCGGAATGACACAAATAATCCCACCCTAGAATAAGTAATATACAAACACCTATCCAAATTGTTCCCTTCCTCCTCACCCTGAGTTGGGAGAACAAGCTGCATGCATGTGCATGCACTATATAGACATATATACGTATATAGATGTTCCTCGAGTCTTCGTGTGTTCGCATGTGTGTACCTATATACGCATGCATGTGTTGTTTGTTCAGGTATGCCTGCGCTTCACGTTAGTTAATCTACTGAGATGCACATCGCTACAGAAACAGACTCTTTCTGGGCCACAAATATTCGAGTCTTAATTATGTGAACCATCATACAGTAGAAGCACAAAGCACGAACCCCATATAGACCATATAGAAACCCTATGAACCCTATGTATATACACTATATAAATAGATACCCTATGCCCCTGCCCTATATAGCCTAAACTCGAATTCCTATGTAGTTTATAAGTCAGCACTGATGCTCAGGCCTGCCTTTGGTGCGCGGATTGCGCGAAGATGCCACAAAAGCTCTGCTGTGGAGGCAGGGACCATGGTTGAATGCAAGCAAGTCTATGAAAGACCCGTGACGATACCAGAACGGAGACCGTATCTGTAGAGACATGCAACATTGGCAGAAATCTGCCCAGTGCCATTGGAACACAGCAGCAAAATTCTGAAGCCCCGGCGGGAAAGGGGAAGCCACGTTCACCAATCATGTGCAAGCACAGAAGTCGTCATTCAGTGCAGCAGGCAAACACAGCTGAAGCATCAAACCTTCCAAAGCCAAAGCGGACCCGTCCCAAGGGAGGTAGCACCTTGCTCGTCGGTTCTCGGTCGCTTTTCCGCGACATGCTTGAGGAACCACGACTTCCGCTTCACGGACATCGACCTGGGCACACAGCAGTTGTTGGCAGGGACACTCGGTGCATGGCATTTTGTCAGGCGGGGCTCAAGGTGTTTCGTCAGGCAACGCACTATAGAAAGTCGTAGACTTTAGCTCAGTTTCAGCTTCAGAATCTGAATTGTAAGATCGGCTTCTGCTTCCCAGCATTGGGTCATACGTCGTGATTCGATCCTATGGGATGCACATAAAGGCATATGCAACACTGCTCAATGACATGCACGTACTCTTTTCAGACACAACTCTTCGCGAGAGGAAGGAACTTCAACGTGATGAATCCTAAGACCTCAGCTGCTCAAATACACTTCAGGCTCCCTACTTGGCTGTGATGCAGCACTGAACCCACAAGCATTTCAGCTTGCATGAGCCTCCAACCAAAAGATCGAAGGCTCAGAAGACTTCGAACTAAGCCGCATCTTCAACAGCACTCCCCGAGGAAGAGATCTAGGAAGTGTGTCATGGCTGCTGCAAAAGCCTCAGACACCGAGCCGTCGACATGACTTATATACTTATTGATGCTCTTGGATACAGACAACATAATTTATCAGCTAGGTATTTGCAGATCTGCATCTACATATTTGATAAAACTTTGCTAAAAAATATAACCTTAACCCGGCCTCCTACTGTAGCTATCGACAAGTTCTATAGGAAAAAGACAAAGCCCAACTAATGGCACCAACGAGCTGCAACAACTATATTCTAGTTGCTCAGACAGACTTTGCAAGCAGATCGTGGTTTTAAGGGGAATTTCATTACTGTATTCGGAGCTACATAAGCCTGTATCGATCGGGATCAATATGGACTCGCATTCGAGGCATGCCAAAATTATTCAGCGGCTGCCTGCTTTGCTGGCAGCTCACAGATCTGCGATGGCGCCGCCTTCGTCCTCATAGGCCTTCAGGACACTTGCATACTTAGCCGCATCGCCCAGCTTGCGTCGACAGGTAGAAGCTTCCATCGACTCGAGGGGGTAGCGAAGATCACTGCAGTCGCCACCCATCCAAGTAATCTCAGCAGTGTGTTTCCGCTCTATTGTGCATGTAGACACACATGCACACAAACATTCACACAGACACACACTCTGTCTCTCTTGTACACATGTGTGTCTATATATAGTTATATAAATATAGATATATACACGTGTATGTATGTGCGTGTATGTGTATGTGTGACAGCATGCATGTGCATATATACGGTTGTATTTTTATTGTGCATGTACAAGCATATGTGTGTGTGTGCGTATATAGACGTACATGGATACCATTGTGCATGCGTGTATGCGTATGTATGTAGTGTGTGTATATATGTATATATATATATATAAATATGCCTGTATACCTATATACATATGTGAACATGTATGAATATATATTTTATATAATTATACATCGACATACACACTTCACATATATATATATATATATGTATATATATATATGCATATATGGGTGAATGTGTTTATGCGTAGAGTAAGCTATATATATATATATGTGAAAGGCTTTATACATATAATTATAATTATACATGTTTATATACATATAAATATATATATATACATACATACAAAGGATTACAAACACACATATATATATATATACATGTTTATGTATATATATATATATAGACATATACATATTGGACGTATACATAAAGAACATAAGTCTCTCTATATATATATATATAGCCTATACATGCATATACACATACACACATGCATCTTAGGGAAAAGGGTCGGGACACACACGGGCACATGCACGCACACACAATTACTCTCGCGCTCTCTCTCTCTCTCTGTCTGGCTCTCTCTCGTTCTGCTACAACTGTACATATATACCAACATGTGCATTAGTGCTTAGTTTGTTATGTTTCAATATGTTGAAAACACCATCCTATATATATATATATGTTTATAGAAGTAGACAAGGGACGAAGTGGTCTGCAGCTGCAAGAGCCACTGCGATGTTGCCTGTGCCTCCGGAATTCAAGGTGCCACAATATTTCTCAGGCTTGCCATCCCCAAACCACCTGAGAACTCCCACCGTGTTGCGGGTCCAGTATGTGCTGAGCCTCCAGAACCTGTATCGGGGGAGGTTCTCCTGACGCTCAATCGTGGGGATCTTGCTGGGGTCCGTCTTGATTGCTTCAAGCATGTCAAGGGTCATACCCATCATCCGGTCATCCTCCTGCAACGCGTCCATGACCTCCTTGGGCGGAAGCTTGTGCTTGTTGCCACCTTTGCCGCCACCCTTCGCCTTTTGCTTGCCCTCGTCCTTCTCAGCATCCCCATTCGGCACCGAAGGGGCAGGCGCACTAGAGCCTTCAACACTCTCGCAGGCTGCTTTCTTCGCCTTCCCTTTACCCTTGCCCTTGCTCTTCTTCTCCTTGCCCTTGGATGGCTCCGGAGCGGGATCGCTTCCGGATCCCGTGGAAGGGGGATTGCCTTTGGATCCCTTGGATGGGGGATTGTCTGTGTGTGCCTCAGGCGCACCCTTACCCTTAGCATTGCTTTTGGCCTTTGCTTTGGCCTTGGCCTTGGCCTTTCCTTTTGCTTTTGCTTTTGCCTTCGCAGGCTGCAGCTTAAGCTGCTCTCTGCGCGTGTGCACATCGGCTGCATCCTTGTCTGCATCAGGCGTGATTGGAAAAACAAGCATGCCTGGCATGGCCTTCCGCTCCTCTTTGGATCGCACAGGCGTCCATTCGGAATTGGACGCAGGCTCCAGGCAAGCATCAGCTGCAGGATCCTTTTTCGAAGCGCCTGCAAGGTTATCCTTTGTGTCTGTGTCCTTCCTGGCAGCATCCGATGCCTCAGATCGCGAGCCACGCGTGGCCTTTGCCTTGTTTGTGTCCCCCGCATCAGTGGACTCGGATACCCTGCCCCGTTTTGCCCGGATCGCCGCAGCATTCTCAGCGAAGACACGCTTCAACGACCGCAACGGGGCTGCCACTGGCCTTAAAGGGCCGTCCTCACCATGACGGACCTCCGGATGATTGCGCAAGGGACCCTTGACAACCTTGGGTGGGAGCTGCCAATCGGAGGGCGGCTCAGATGCTGAACGCCAACGGACGGTGAGAGGCGACTCTTGAATAATCACGGGCTCTTCCAGGAAGAGCTTCCGCCTGGTTGGCGGAGACTCCCTCGGCACAAATGTATCATCTGTGTCCAAAGCAGGCCCGGGTGGGGGTCCTCACGAACGAAACTACAGCGACAAACAAGACTGAACGTGTGGCCGGATACACAAAGCTAATACATTCAGTTAGTTATATACATATGTATATATATACAGATGCGTATATAGATGTCTCTATGTATATTGTCAAAGACGTATCTATATGTATATATATGTATATACACATGTGTATATATATATATGTGTGTCAATATGTTGGTCTTTGAGCTGTAACATACACAGGACGCAGGTATTTACATGTAAAGGCGAATGTGTATATATATATATATATACATATGCATAAATAAGTTTACAAGAATATTATACATATACACACCGATCGGTACACATATACATATATATATATATATACATATATATTTACAGAGAGAAGCAAAGGTTCGTTCTTGCGTCCTATGTGGGTATAAACGAAAGAACTCTCAGACTATTCTGTACAAACATAGATATCGCGAAACATCTATGTATGCTCATATCTGATATACAAACGTGTGGTGTGCATGCCTTGTTTTAACTGCATATGCATGTATGTGTATATAAGTACAGTTAAATACCTATATATATATATATACACTATATATATATATATATATTCTCTGCCACACACACATACGTACATAGATGCATGCACACATGCACCATCTATATACATATATATAGGTATATCTATAAGTGGATATATACTATTTATGCATGCATATGCACATAGGCAGCTACACAATTTGAGACACATACCTATGGATTGTGCGAATATTTTCATGATCTGCATGTCACAAGTAGACAAAACAACCAGTCACTCCAATCTTCATGTGTGTGCACCAAAAAGCACAGGTATGCGAATCTATGTATGTATGTGTGTATGTCATGTATGCACATATGTGTCTCTAGAACCTTTATAATTTGTATCTATTTAAATATAAACATACATATATATATACATAGACGTAAGTCTCTACATGCACAAACATAAGCACCATTTCACCCTTTTGGCTCAATCTTCTTATTGACAGAGTGTACGTATACATTCGCACGAGTCTTGCACGTAAATGGGTCTGCTCGTGCCTATTTACATACATGTTGCAACAGACTGCTCTGCACTTCCTCCTGCTCTTGCATCTGCCAGCATAGGCGAGGTCGAAGGCGATGGTGACTTCCTGGGCAGGCAATGATTTATGGCACATTGCATCCTTTCCACTTGTATGCATACGTACATAAACCCATACATGAGTCTTGAATGCATGCATGTACATACACACACAGACCCAGAAAAAACTGACATAGCTGAGATTCCAACTGGGCTTCAACAATTTCGAACAGAACTATTTAACGGTGCACATGTTATAATGCTGCGGAGTAGCACCATGATGAACTTTGTTTTGCTGAAAAAAGCAACCCATGGTACATACGAGCTACAACCCCCACATGAGTCGCACTACAATGCAATTGCATGTCAGGAATCTGCCGCTCCAGCTCTTGCCGGGTTGATTCCATCTCCCGTTTCAGCCGTTCCATGCGCTGCAAGCGAACCATATTGTTGTCGAACACATGGGCTGGCGCTGGAGACTCGTCGACAACAACAGGGTCGCCAGCGTGCGGCACACTGTCACCCACAGGAGCCGGTACCACCATCGACCCATCATCCATGAAAGGCTCATCCAAGGCATGACCCTCGGCCCCGGAATCCAAAGCCTCCTCAGCGTCATCACCGCACTCGGAAGCTTCGTCACCTTCATCACCTTCAGGCTCTGCAGCCTCACCAGCATCCAAGGAAGCATCTTCAGCTTCCTCACCATCATCCCCAGAAGCCTCTTCAGCTTCATGATCATCACCGTCATGGCCTACATCACCACCGTCACCACCCACAGAGGCATCTTCATCTGCATCAGGCCCATCATGATCACTGCCTGCATCAGGCTCATGATCGTCTGCCTCGTCGCCATCGTCCGGGCTATCCTGCCATGGAATGACGTATAATATGTGAATATATGTACACGCATGGTACAACATGCTGCAGAGCAGGCTGCAGTAGTGCTTTCACACACGTGCGTGTACATATACATGTATGTATATATATAATATATATATATATATATATATATATGCGTGTGTCTTAGAATGTACATGTATAGGTATCCGCTTTTGGCACTCTACCGGTTCTGTCATTTTCTACGGGTTGGTCTCTACCATGCAACATGCAGGTCAGCCTCCAGACGGCTGTTGCCTCTGCGAAGTGGTGGAGGCAGAGTTGGGTCCAAGATCAGCTGGAGCCTGTAGAAGGTCTCATCCTGAGGCGAAGGGGGTGGGGCTTTGTGTTACAAGTATACCTCTATAAGACTCCAGACAACTTCAATCGACAGCCAATGTTTCCACGCATAATACACCGTGAAGACTCCTCGAAGACAACTTCACATGCACACACATAGACATATTACGAACGTGCACAACTATATGTAGACACCTATACATACTAGAATATGCATCATGCATGCATGCTACACACACACGTGCATGCATGATTTAGTGTGGTTGATCAAATGTTGTATTCCCCGATACATGTATGTACATATATAAAGTTGTATACCCCCCGCGTGTAGATACTTCAACTACAGAAAGAAATCTTTATATAAGTATGCAAATATATAAATATGTGTGCATGCATTCGATACATATATATCTATATTTACCGTATATCTGCAAATGCATACACATACAATCCGAAATCGAATATAAGCTCTTAAGTTGAAAAAACCTTTCCAGAATGACTCCAAAATTCGAGAGAGGGCATGCCTTTGCGAACCTTCATCTTGGTAAAGGAGGCGAAGCTCTTAGCCCAGAGGGCATCTACATGGATTTGCTCGTTGTCCATCTTGATTCCGATTGACCGTCGCAAAACCGTGAGCCTGAACTGCAACCGCATGTACTTTATGGACTGTCTTAAACTTCGCATACCAGTATACAATGCTGTGATAATGGTTCGCTAGCAAGGCACCTCTTCTTGATCTCCCCAAGAGAGAAAAGTTCCCAGCTCGCATTGTCAGCCATCCGCTGCAGCAACGGTTTCATGACCGCGTGGTTGTGGGACACACATTTGTTGGAGGCCTTCAGCTCACGGTTAGGTGGAGGGTCAATGAGCCTCCCCGTTCTTGTGAGCCGCGTGACTATCTCCAGCTGGGTGCCCCATTCAGCCTCAATCCCCTCTAGGCTAAGAGTACAGCTGGGCATGTTTGCCCTCGCAGACAAAACACCTGTACAATCAAGGTCTCGAGCCTTCGAAACAACGGGTGGATGTTGCATAGACATCAAGATCGAATCAGCAGTCGTTTCGACCCCTGTCTTGTGGGCAGGTATGCTGCGAACAGAAGCTGAGCTTCCGGCGTTCAGAAAAAGAGCTGCTTGTGCCGGTTCGGCATGCAACCATGCAGGCTTTCAATCTAATTAAGCCACAGTACTAAAAGTGGGTTTAGTTGTAGTCCATTCCTCTGAAGTGGTCCGTCTCAGCATGGATGCACACATTGTGCAGAATGTCACATGAGCATGTTCATATATTGATTATATCGCTCGAAGTCACTTATGTGTGTGTCTCGGAGCTACCTGGTTGGCTTACCTGTCAACAGACACCATTCAGACCTTAACTGTGCTCATGTGTGCACATGCACGAGTGAACCTACGGTTCGAGAGGGTTATAGAAGGCATATGCAGGGCTTATAAAGGACCTTTAATATGGGACTTTGAGAAGTCACGCTCTTCCTGTGGCTTGACGAAGCAGCGAGATGAACGCCTGGGCTTGTCTTGGCACAGGTGCTGACGGATCCTGAATTAACTTATGTACTGATCCCAACATGCGACAATTCTCGCACTTGCGAGTACTTGGAGTGCTAAGATTGGTTTGTTCATGCCAAGTAGGGATAATTAGCGGGTAAGATGGATGTAGTGGGTAAATTGCTTCTTACCTCCTTTTAGTGGGTCAGATGACACAGAACCAGGTAAATTTCATCTTGCCGCTCGTTTTGGGGGTCAGGCGCTTCACAGGTAAACCCTAAGCCCTAAACCCTAAGCCCTAAACCCTAAGCCCTAAACCCTAAACCCTAAAACCCTAAACCCCTAAACCCCCAATCCCTAAACCCTAACACCTAAACCCCAAACCCCAAATCCTAACCC